>JAPDSC010136892.1:0-30383 GCA_026290005.1 Latrodectus geometricus
TGAATAGTTTTGGCTACATGAAGTTATGGTGATGTGTTAGAGGCTACCTATTTTTTCGACCACCCCATTCCGTCAATCGTCTCCTCATTTTGAACTTCCGCCACCACGTGATAAAGTGAACACCTGAGCTGGTGCCCTTCGTTCTACGAAGAAACACAGAAGCAGTGGCACATTATAAACTCCTATCTATGTATTTTCCCTTTGCAGGACGATCGTCTGCTGGTATCGATCTCTTCACCCTCCAAATACAAGAGCGATCACTTTTAACGCGAATTTACTATGATCATCAATTGAAATATGTTCTTGAAATAATTTGAATTTCTTTTGCATGATATGTAATTTTTTAAAAAATAAGGAGACTTCACACATATATGTTTTATTTAAAAAATAGAATACGCACTTTTTGTTAGATTATAAAAGTGATATTAAGCTAAATGTGATAGAGCATATTTTATATTTTACCACTTATTTTATTTAAAATAAACAATAACTTTGTTATATTAAGTTATAAAATTAAAAAAAATTGTTGAGTTAGACTATTTCAGTAATAAAGATATTTTATCCTCGCCGAATATTTGGCCCTCATTTAAGCGAAAAGTGTTGTAAAATCTTCCTGAAATATACGATGAAATATTATCCAGTTTGGATAAAATTTTATGAATTTTTATCCAAACGTTTATATGAATATTGAAATATATTTATTAGAAATTAAAGTATTTATAAACAAACTATTCATACACATATTGTTTCATATAAATCAAATTCATATAATTAAAATTAATAATAAGTCACACACATATGCACACTGTTATAGGCTGTAGTAAATATTATAAAACGTTATGATTTTTATAGTAAAGGAGATTTTACAGATTAAATTTTGCATCTTAATGATTATGCAGATTTTTTATTCCTTTATCCAAGTTTATATAAATGATACATTTGTGCGTTCGTAAATGTATTCAGTTTGAAATGAGGGTAACTCGTTTTCTACAAGTTCGATTAAGATACCGCTTGGGTTTAACTTATGATAAATTATCCAAAATTGCAATCTGGAAAAGCAAACTAAATAGGAGGTTGAATATTTATTTTCGAACAAAATTGTTTACCTAAAATAAGAATTCCAAAACTGAATTCGTGAAATTTATATCACGTGATAGATACGTCAACTGAGTGAAACTTAATTTGCATTGGCAACATTTTACAAATTCATATATTATTCTGTTACTCGTAAAGAGCATTGCATTTAATAATTTTAACAATATTTATAAATTTTTAAGTAATTTTCATAATTTTTAAACAAATATTTATTATCAGATTACAAAAATTTAGAGCTATAATTCCATAAAATAAGATTGTTGTGAGAAGTCTTAACATAAACAAACAACAATGATGTAATATATCTTATAAACAAACAACAATATTCAGAGTTTTTTTGCTGGTGACTAAGATGTAGAAAGAAGGTTGCCAGCTTAGGTGTCGATCCCGTCAATTGATCATGGCTTAAAATTTCGAAGCAGTTGACTGCATTTAGAGACTTTGATCAGAAAACAAACCCACCGGAAATGTATAGGAGCAACCTCACTTTCCAAAAATTATATTCTTGCAACTCTTAGTGTGTTTTATTTCTGGGTTCAGAAACTACTAATAAAAATCCTAATAAAAATTGAACTACTAATAAAAACCCCATCTAACATTAGGGTAAAAGTTAATTTCAATTCAGTTTTATTTTAAATTTTTTTATATTAATAATGTAAGATAAAAAATATTAATGTTCAACTCATTTTGCTCTTTTTTTACCATTTTGAATATTTTCTTGTTTAATATAATTAAAAATATTTAGTTTAAATATTTTTACTAGAAACCTTCAATATTTTCTCTTATCTAGGCTTATTTTCTATATTCATTAACATTCATTATTATGCAAGATGCATAATTTATTATCAAGCATATAATTATTTACGAATAATGTTAAGCTTAACTGATAATGTATTTGCAATGTTAAAAACCTTGTTTTTTAGAAAACATTTAATCAATACTTCTTATACAGCTCTTACAAAGAGAAAATCTGAAATTAATAACTATTTCTTACGTTTGTTAAATTCATCTGTATTTTAATAAGTTTCATTATAAGACATAAGAGATTTAAATGAACACTGACAAAATAAATAAAAAAATCTTTTAAGAGTATTTTCTGCATTTTGTTTCAAACACATGTAACTTCATTTCAATTTAAAACCTGAAAATAAAATAAATTAGCAATATGTATAAAAAGAAAAAAAAATAAGCTAAAAAAGTGCCAAAAGAAGTTGGCAGAGGAACAAGATTTTTTAATTAAGAATTAGAAAATTAAAAGAAAGAAAATTAAAATTTTTAACTCGTATCTCAAACGTATGGTATAGGACTGGTAGAAGTTTCGCATTTATTAATCACTTCTTCGTTTTCCCCAATTTATCAGGCTTTAGTCGGATTACCTAACTCAAATGTAAACAAAAAAATGATTCGAAAGAGTTTGAAAGAATTTTTTTGAAAAATAAGCGAAAAGTAAAAATGTTGCGATTTCGACAGCAAAATGAAAGAAAACGAAAATAACTGATTATATTTCTTTCTTCGTTTTTCAAGAAAAGTAATATACTTCAGAAGCTTTTAAAAATATTGTTCTTTAACGAGTTACAAATCGCTTTTTTCGATAAATTTCCGTCTCCTTTCATCGCTTGGTGGGTTCACTTCTCTTCAGATCAAAATTGAACCTTTAAGAAAACTATTGATATGGAAACGAGTCTTATTAGTAAAAAAAGAATTAAAAATCCATAATTAATAATCTCCTATTATCTCTAAATTTTTATGTGTTTAATAAGCTTTGATGTGATTCTAATTCGTTATCAGTTTATTGAAATCAAAATTTTTTTCTGTTTCGCAAAACATTATTTCTACATTAAAAAAATATTTTTCATAAATATATAATGGCATTAGGTATTGAAGCCATGATTCTAAAATATAATCAACACCTATAACTTTTTTAATAGAGGGATTTTTTTAATTTATAAGTTTCATAATTTATTGTATTTTAAATAATCTTTTTTACTTAAAATGCATTAAAAATATAATAAATAAATATGTTTTATGTGTAAGAATATTTTTAACATATTATTACTTGATATTATTTCTTTAACATATTATTTTCAATATATTATCAAAAATATTGTCGAATGTAGAAATTAATTATAATTACAGTTTGGAATTTTTAATGCATCGAAACGAATTTCTGAACTCTATCGAATAATCCAGAATAATCGAATTCTCGAATTTTATATATATAGCCGCCCACCCTGTCTGGTGGTTAGAGTACCTGACTATAGATGGGGGAGGACCTGGGTTCGAATTCCGGCTCGGGCATGGATGTACTTTCTCTTTCTCTCTCTGTGTGTTTCCTGTCCTTTCCTCAGATGGATGAATGTGGCCCGCCCTATAAGCGGATTTGTGGTGGTGTGGCATGGGCGATGCTACTCGTACCTCCGCGACTTGGTTCACAGGTATCGATAAAATGAGTAGCAATTTTCGGCCTTATTGCGGCAAATGGGTTAATTACTCAAGGGGGCCCGCCATTAGAATATATATATATATATATATATATATATATATATATATATATATATATGTGTGTGTGTGTGTGTGTGTGTGTAATGAGAAATATAATTAAATTGCAGGTTAGACGTAGTACAAACTGATTTAGGGAAGTGACATGAAATGCGCGTGCGTTTTGGGATTGATAAAGCCAGATATAAGGGAAGAAATCTGAGGAATCAACAATAGTTGTGTGTGAACGTGGTTGGTTAGGGCGTTGCAGTATAATATGAGTTCGAAACCCGACTTAACCAAATATTCAGCTTCTTCATTAAATTTAGCTTGAAAACGTTAAAAAGATCGTGGTCACAGTGTCTTTCAAATGACATTATAAATCTGGGGTTGGTAAGGAAGTACTGGAGGGTCTTCTGTTTGGTCCCTGTTTCTATTATACGAAAAATTTCATCCAGTTTCTTCCACCTGACTGGGGGGTATATCCCATTATCGAATATAAGAAAGTATGCTGGAGCTTACTTGGAATAGTTGTCTTGCTCAGTTATCCAGAATAACATTCTGCAAACTGTTTTTCTATACCAGAGGAGACATTCATGACTAAGAATGTCAGGATGCCAAAAAGCAAAGCACTTTCAGTCGGGATATTATGATCAGGCGGAGTAGAGCTGGTTCATCGAAAACACACATTGACAAAGCATTTTCACTACACACCGACTGTGGCATAGGGGTTGGAAAAAAGGCACGAAACTTTTTCCTGAGGGGGATGGTACTACCGAAGTGATGTCATCCTGGATGTGCAATGAATGTGCTATCTTACGTTCATGACTCCACAGACTATTTCATCAACATTTCTGCCGACATTACATCCACATTCTGTCGACATTGGAAGGTGCAGGATACATATGATATTTTCATATCGGGCAAGAACAATATTTTTCAATTGATATCTTTCATCTTACATTACTAATGTCCGTCAAGAAGGTTACCACCGAGACAAAAGTTTCCGTTTAGAATAGTGCTCCTGGAGAACCAAATGAACTTCAATGTAACATAAAGTAGTGTTTTATCAAACATGTTGTATTTTATTCTAGCAATAAAAGTTATCGTGTTTGAATATGGGGATGATTTCATGACAAGTCTAATCTAAAAGAAATTGTAGAGGTCCATACCCAGGGTTCCATGTTTAGGACCTCATTATCTTTGATTGCAAATCATCTATGCATTGTTGGTAGCATGGTGGCTTGATGGTAAGGACGACGTGTTTCACTTGGTAACGTTATCGTTTCATCAGAGGCTGCCTTATACCATTTATCAGAAGGATTATGCTATACAAGGAGAAACTAAGCTAACTAGAAACTTTACTGCCCACTTGTCTTTTGAAATCACTCATCAATCGAAATAGCTTACAGCATGGTTGAATATCGTTTACATATGACGTCACTACTGAGCTCAGAAGATGATGCTGGCAAATGCATATTTATAGAGGGTACATCTGCAATTCTAATAGACTGTACCTAGACGTGTTGCTGAATGTAAGTCTTGTCACCATGAATGATATAATAAATTATAAGCATAGGATATAGTATCTCTATTTTTTTTAAGTATTTGCAGTTTAGTCATAAACATCACCCATTATTTGTTATTATATTTTTAGTGATTTTCATCTAATTTTCAGTAACTTTAACTGTGTTGCATTTTCTAGATCACGTAGTGTCTCATAAATCATTGAATTTCTACTTTTTTGTTGAACAATAGACTTACATGGGAATATAGTAAAAAAAATACTAGTGTAATAAAAAGAAATTAATAAAAACACCAAACCAATTTTTGAAACAATAAGTAATGAAAAGATGCTTCACAGTAACAATTTGATTACACATTAATGAAGAAAAACCTTTTTAAATGATGTAATATATTTTAAGGTAGTTAATATTTTCTTTGAGTGCCTAAAACAGCTGAACACTGTATTGTATAGACTTCATAAGATTATCGATAAAATTTGAATCCATTGAACACCAGATATCTTAGAGGAATATGCACATTTGTACGATTCTAGAATCCATGCGAAGTTGAAATCCCAGGCCTTAGAACAATATAATTGATTTAGTAACATTTTGGTGTTTATATAGTTACTTTGTATTATATATATATATATATATATATATATATATATATATATATTTATGAAAGTATGCAACAAACAAATGAAACAGAGAGAAAAAGTTGTTCTCTCATTCTTTCTTATTCTTGTAGATAACAATAAATTTATTTATATTTCTTACACCATTTCCTATCAAATTTATCAAAAAGTATAAAAATATTAAGTAATTGAATTCTTTTATATCATCGAAAGTTTAAAATTGACAAAAAATTTTATTATTTTATTTAGATAATTGTTAGCATTAAATAACAAAATTAAAAATAATAAATGAACCCATGTTCATTAAAAATTCATTAATCAGAATTTTTCTATCGCCTTAATTTGATTTTTAGGGTAATTTACAAGGATGTTGCTCATTAACCTGAATGGGGATTAAAATCTAATTTTTCTTTACAAATGTTATTGAAATTAAATTAAGCAGTTTTTCTGGAAAAAAGGGCATAAGAAGTCAATGTTATGTGACAAATAATCAAATTATAAAAAACCAAATAATTTATTGCTCTTTTCATTCATAAAGAGGAAATATGTTTCATGCTCATTATACCAATGAGATCTGGATGACAACCATAAATAAGAAACTTGTAAGTTCATATATATATATATATATATATATATAAATATTATTAACAATAATAATATATTTACATGTATTCATATATATTAATATGTATATTTATTTATACAGCTACTTATATTTATCTTAATTTAATGTACGAGGAAAATAATCTTAATAATTATTCAAGTAAAAAAAATTGAGGTTAAAAAGAAAAGCTTTGAAAAAAGAAAAGAAACTAATAATATAAATTAGTGATTGTGTAATTTTCTAGGCCTGTTGAATGTCAAAGTGTCTTAAAGAAAGATAAAAGAATAGAGGGCACTACACAACGGGAATTTAGAAGGAGAATGTCATGAGGATTATATAATGCCTTGATGCACGATCATAATGAATACAAGATTAACTACTGCAGGAATTAAACTCGGGACGGTCACAATGTAGATTCAGGTCATGGCTGTTTGAGTTGGTAAAGGATTTATTATTTCTGATATTTCTTAACGCAATCAAAGGTCGGTGAACAGAGAGAGAGTGAACGTATGTTCAGTGTTCGTAGCGCATAGTTTTCTCAATTTTGTTGTAAAGAAGATGCTGTTGGATTTTGACATTTATTTAAAAGAGTTAAATGTTGGGTAACTTATACAACTGTAGATGATGAAACGGATGTAATCCGAGGTTGATCAATACCATTATGTTTGTCAGGATCTTGTTTTTGCTGCCACTGAAGCTGATTTATAGGTACATAATTGGGATTCATGCTAAGATGCTTATTTTTGGCGATTGAAGTCTGCAATACAGCCATAATTGAATCATAGTTTAAACCCGATTCCTATGCTGGCACTCATAAAGTTAAAAATAACTTCTCAATGTGATAATATTATAAAGCATGCGCTTACTTGCCAGGTGAAAAAGTCGAAATTAGGAAATTGTAAGATAAATCTTCGTTAAAAAATGAAGCAAGTTTTTTTTTTGCTTGATCTTAGACAGACTGTCAGGCTGAGAAGATTAGGGTATGTTCAAGATTCTGACTACAGTTGCTAAAACCAGTACAAGGATGTAAGTTTGAATGTACCTATTCAGTTATAGTATAAATCCATATTTTGATGAATAGAAAATTTTGTAAATCCGTGTAAAATGTAATAAAAATCTAATTATTTTGTAATTGTGATTGAAATTTGTGCAACAAAATGTATGTGTTGTGTATTATTGTGGCAACGTGATAGAGCAACGCTCTTCAGAGTGAAAGGCCTGGATTCTAATCACAGTTATTGCAGAACAATGGGAGATGAACGCTGTATTTCTACTTTCCACATGCAGGTCTAATGCGGTGGGTGCTTGGAGATTTTCCAAATTTCCTCTCTTCCAACACTGGAATACGACTCATTATCTATGAAAAGTTCTATTGGTATACAATACACGGTGGATGTTAAATTATTTTAGAACAGCATTTCATTGTATGCATTAAAAATGTGTATATTCAAATTTAATTTCATTTCAGTTTCTTTTCATCACTTTCATTTGTGTCGTAAGGAAAATTGCAGGGAAATGTGTGCAAATAAATAAATACAGCATATGCAAATGAAGAACATATAAATTCAATATATTCAAGCCCAGTGCAAATGGTTAGTTTACTGGATAACATTTCTTGCATCGAGTAATCGGTTTGTTGTGAAACATTTTTAATCCACGTAAGTTATCTCCCGAGGGGACTTTTTGTAGATAGTGGGTCATATTCACGTGTCATAAGGGAGATAACCCAGAAAACTCCTAAGCACTCACCTTGACAAGTGTGCATGCAGAATGTAGAAGCACCACTTTCCTCAAAGTTATTCCACGCTGGTAGGTGTCTAGCATGGGACATTTAGCTTCAAAGAGGCTGTTCTACCAAAAGCCGATACCGGTTAACCAGGTATAAGTCAGATATCGGTTAGTAAAATATTCTCACTGATATTTTACCAATAATTTGTATTTCACCAGTATTAGTTACGAATAGTTACTATCGGTGAGCCCTTCGGCTTATATCTTGACACTACGTTGTGGACTTTCTAACGGCCAAAGTTTGTAGTAAGGCATTGTAATTTACTCCATGTAATTGCCTGCTAGGTAGACTTTTCTAAGATATGGGCCTTATAAATAGGAAGAAAGAGAGGAAATTTGGTAAATTCCCAAACACCCATCCATATGATAGGAGTGAATGCAGAAAGCAGGCATGTAACATCCGTTTCCCGTTGTTCAACACTGGTTAGAATCAAACCAAGGATCTTCCATTATGAAGAGCAGTATATTACCATCAGACTACGGGGATCTCTCCAGTTAACACTTCAAAAGTTTTTATAAATTCGATCACTCATTCTTGTGTGGATTTTTGTTGATGAATCCATTTAAGTAGTTCCTGCCGATCAAATTAAACCTCGCGTGAGAAAAATAAGCTTAGATTGGCAAACAAACCAAATGAAACATGGTATTTGCAAATGTAAATTTTTCCTTTATTCATCAGTGGTGATGTTCGATCTTCTAATTTTTCATATTAAGTAAACATTCTAAATCCTTTAGTATAATGAGAAAAAATGTTGAAACATGAGCTCATTTATTGTTATATACTATGAACATTATAATTACATTAATGGGATTTACAGAAGCTAATTCGGTTGAGTCCTGCGGTTTAAAATAAAATCTAAATCACTATGAGCATGAAACTCGAAGCGGGAATTGAATCGATAAATTTATTTAATAAAACAGGAAATTTATATAATCATGGATCAATTTGTAAAGGAGAAAAGTATTTCTGAAAGAGACATTAAATTACGTATTCTTTATATGCTGAAATCATTATGTTAATTTGATTTATTTAATGATTTTTCAGCATATGAATTAAATCTAGTTTAATATCTATTTCACTTTAAGACACTGAAACTACTTAATATAATATAAGAGGCTTATTTAAATATTTTGGTTGCTAAATATCTTTACATTAGATTTTATGATATTTTTCACATTTTTAACAGGAATTCCTAAAAATATGTATAGACTGAAACGAATTTGACTAAATAAGAACTTAGACTTTGGAATAAATAACCAACAAAAATAAAAATGCATTTATTTTTGTATTCCTTTTAGAGTACTTACAACAAACAAAATGTTGCAAATATTTTTGATTATTCATAAAATACATATAAGCAAATATTTAAAAGTTCTTATTTCTCATTAAGCATTTCTCTTATCTTAACCTCATGAATATTAAGCAGAAAATAATGAAAAGAAACGGTTAAGTACACCAAATGTTTTAATGCTTTTACCTCAAGCAAATTTCTCCGCGAAAGAATTTAAAAAGTAATTATACTACAGTCATTTAAAATATTTTTGTAAAAGATTTCCAGGCTTTCTTCTGTTTCTGAATTATTTCATATAAAAATATTTGTTCTGAACTGTATTATCATATATCGCTTTAAAAATATATCAAATAACAGCAAATTATACACTAAATTTAATGCTTCAAAGAAATTGCATTATATTTCATATTAATTACTTAATCTAGTCATTCAGATTTTTAAGAAGATAAGGAACTAAGAATTTTCGAGTTTGAAACTTTTCTTTTGCTCTCATTCGAATTAAATATTTACTTTTTATTTGAGCTCTTTTGTTCTCATTTTTATATACTTATTATAAAGAATATTAACATAAAAAATAATTTATTATTTTAAATCTGAAGTTTTAACTGTGATTACTTCAATAATAATGGAAAAAATTATTCATTGAAAATATATTGTTTTAATTACATAAGATAAATATTTATAGAATTCATAGAGTTTTTATATTAATAGACATTCTTGGCATTCTATATCAGAATGCATAAAACAGAAATGGATTTTTTAACGTATGTATGTGATGAGGTAGTTTAAATGATAAGTGGAAACAAATAATAAAATAATTTTCATGGACTCCCAAACTTTATCATTTTTATAATTTGTTATTTCCTCAACCCACATAAATACAAGTGATAGAAATAAGATCCTGAATTATAGCAATTACTCATGAGAATATTAAGCAATACAAATAAAAAAGAGCAATTGGTTCTCATATTTTACCAATTGACTAATGGGCAAAGTACAACAACACAAGTTACAAGTGAAAGTGATGGTGTTCAGAATGGCTCTTGACTGGTTAAGTCTTCACAAAACAAATAACAAGGGGGAGCAATTTGATTCCAGTTTGTACCAATCGATTTATAGATAAAGTCCCACCCATGCAAATAACAAATGAAAGTGATGTCACTCGAGCTGGCTCTTAGCTGGTTAAAATCTAACAAAACAATGTGAAAAAGCGATTAGATCCAAGATTGTACCCGTTACAAAGTTAAGCTCTTCAATCAATTACAAGAGCAGGAGATGGTTTTTGAATTATAGTGATTTTTTTAATGAGTTAAGAACAAAATAGCGCAGTACAAATAGCAAGTAAGAACAAATGATTGTACCAATAGATTAACAGACAAGGTATTTACATACAAGAATCAAGCGAAAGGGATAGACCAAAGATTTGCTGTTAACTGGTTAGATCCTCAGCAACACGTGTAACAAAGAGCAATTTCATTTCAGGTTGAGTGAAGCCACAACTTATCAAATAATAAGTGATAAAAATGGATTGATTCGTAGCGTGTTAAATTCCTAGCAAAAGAGTCAACGATGAAAAAAATACGGTATCTAAGACTACTAATTTTTCTTAGATGAAGTCCTGCCTACTCAAGATACAAACAAAAGCGATGGAGCTCGGGTTTACTCTTAATTGGTGAAATTATAATCAATATAAAAAGCAAAGATGAACAATCTGATTTCAGATTATACCAATTGTTCATTTTAATAAACTCTACTCAAACAAACTGTAAGAGAAAGAAATGGACTTTCGGTTTTGTAATTTTACCCAATGGATTATGTCTGTGCAATTGAGAGTTTTATAAAATGATAATTTAATAGAATCATCGCATACCTGTCGATATCTAAGCTATGCTACTTTTGGCATTATTTTTGGCACAAACCTCGTATCATGCCAAAGACAATTAAGCAATCATTAACATAAATACTTTATATAAAACTTATAAATTTCATTACATATAGACAATGCTCTTCATTATGAAAGAAATATATTAATATTATAACGAACCAATCTATTTCTCTTCAGTCTAAATGCAAAACAATAGCAAATGATTCTAAGGTTGGAACAACCACTCCAACGAAATTACGAATAAACTGACTCATCATTCTAACACGACAAATATTCTCATGAATATAAATTTCACTAAAACTAACGGTCTGTCTCTTTCGATTTAAAATACAAATAGCGCCCCAGCACATTTCTAAGCGAACGACACCGATATCTCCTCATTAACATATTTGGCGAGTTTCTAAATCAGTTGATATCATCAAACAATAGGTAATTTTGTGTTAAGAATCACAGAAATGGCACTATTGATTTTCCTCTTGTTTACTGAGGTGAGTCGATGAAACTCAATCATTCAAGTTCAATGGACTTCAATATGTAACAGAAACATGACAATTGTACTTTGCACAATTTTGCATAATTTATGTAGAACTCATTCAAATTACATGAAACTGATGTATAAAAAGTTTGTCTTTAGGTATCCCAGTGGTGTTGTCATTTGTTCAGTCAATTGAAAAAATAAATCCGATTAATACTGGTTTTGAAGAAAATCCAAAAAGAGGAAATATGTTTAGTTTTTTTAATATGTAATCCTTCGTATTCTGTGAAAAAGTTATAAGGTGCACCAAAAGCAATTAGAAAGAAATTTTAAAGAATGAATACGAAGACCACAATCCCTTACGCTGATACCGTTTCAATAGCTTGCATCCGTTTATTTAAGATCACTGTTACTTGCTTTTATACCATTTCAATACCCTCGTTACTGGTTCTTTTTAAGACCACTGTCATTTATACTTATACCATTTCAATTGGAGCAACGGATAAATATTATTTTGATACATGATTTCGAGAGTTTGTCGCTACTTAATTTCTGCGATCACTTTCTAACCGATTGCAAACAGGAATCTGGACTTACAGACATCTCACTCATAAGGTTTTTTTAAATCTAAAGTATTTCATTTGTTTTTGTCATAAACAAATAGTAAAATACCATTTGAATTGGAAAAAAAAAACATGACGACACAAATAACTTTTGATATTTAATGAGTCAAGATTTGTTGCTATTGCTACACCAACATAGTTCTCCATCCTTGCTTTGAGGTGGGTTCAGCTAGTTAAACAAAAGCGGCCGGGTGGGAGTTTTCGTAATTTGGAAGCAGTGACCAAGCAGGAGATATCCGAATAACTTGACTTGTAACTCTCTGAGGTATCACTTCACTTGGAAGACATTGCGATCACGACCTGTTTAATATTCCCTAGTCGTGAACATGACGGGTCTTCGCTTGAGTCGGGATTTCAGTTCACTACTTTTCGCTAATGAGAACGACCCCCTAATGGACTAGGCTACCGTGGCTTTAGTCATGGTCCTTGAACTGTTAATAAATGTCAGGTGCAACAAACAACTGTTGACGAGAAAATCCTTAACCTAAATAAAGTCAATACATGAGATGAGGAGGTACCCTTTTTTTATTGTTAGAACTTTTTCAGTGGTGAATTTATTGATAAAAGTACAAGGAATTCATTGTGATTCAGAGACAGAACCATGGTTCCAGAATGAAAGCACTTCTTAAATATTACTGTTGAAAAGCAGGGGATGGTTATTGCGTTTTCAATTTCTGCTCTTCTCTTGCCGTGGGTACTTCAAGCTCTTCCCATTTTTCGATAAATGAATTTGGTCTACTCTCTATGAAAGTCGAAATTTTAGAAAACGAATAATAAAAGTATAAAGGCTTTATAGCAACCTTTAGAAGAGTTAGAGCAATTATATTTGCAAGTTATGATCTTTTCTCTTCAGCCATTGAAATATTCACTTTATCACCCTTTTAATATTATTTAAACTCTCATAATCTAATCTCTCATAATGATTAAAATGTGAAAGTTAGTCAAATCAACCACTCTTTTTATACAAATTAGAATTTAGCAGATCTTACAGCATATCAGTCATCAATTGCTTCATTTTTACCGCAATGGATATTTATGACAGCACTGTGCTGGTGTGCGCTATGTGTCACTTATGGTACTGTTTGGGTAATGATTGTTTGATGGAAGAAATGTTAAAGTGAGGGAATATATGTACTGAAAATTGAGGAAGTCAATGGATGCATTCCTGTAAGAATAGCAATTTTTCATACGGTTCTTCATTTTTGTTTTTTAATTTAAAATGTCACCTCTTCTACTAAGTTAAATTTAAGAAATCTATTATTATATGGATAAAATCTGGCAACTGTTGAAAAATTTGATTTTTACTTATGGCTCGTTTCTTCATCTAAAAACAAATTAATGAAAATTTGTGATAGTAGATTGAACAGAAAGGAATAACTGAATTATATTTCCACAATCTTCAAAATCCTTTTTTTTATAAATTTGTATTGATGATATATAGTTAATTATATGATTTACATGCAATTGTAAATTTAAATTTATACTATATATATTATTGTTCATCCATATACATATATGTGTGTGTGTATGTGTAAATATATACATATGTATTAATTGATATCATATTTGTTATTATTGTTTAAAAAAGTACAAGATCATCAAAGTTTTCTTTAAATTTTTCAATTATTGCCTTATTGAATAACCTGAAAATATAATTACGTAAACTTGCGGAGATTATTTCACACAAATATTATCAATCTAATAAAAAAATAAAAATGATTAAATTCAACCAACCTAAGTCGGAAAATGGAAATATTCCTACGGATCATTAGCAAGCACACCTACCCGTTTTAAAGGTTTCCTAAAAATGCAGTTATAGAACTGAAATCCACAGTAAATGCAGATAAAGAGAACGAAAAATAAAAACTCTGTCTCGATATAGCTTCACCATTACTCCATCAGATCATTAACAGATATCTACCCGTTCCCCATATTTTTAACCCTTAAAAAATCACAGATACGTAAATAATTCTCATCACTTTCAATTCGCTGAGCAGGCTGAACCAGCGGAATTTTCTCTCCATCTCTTCCACTTTGCCGATCTCAGATGTGGTCGCCTCCCCCTTTCTGCCCGTCAGAGAGTAGACCTCATCGACGATCGATGCCACGCGTACCACCCCCGCTCTCCGACCCCCTGCTCATTCCGACGAAAAGGGTTAACGAAACACACCGGAGTAAGCATTCCGGGCATCGCTCCGCCGGGCCACTTGCCTCGCCAAGAACTGCGCTATTAAAGAACTTTCATTATGCCCCGTAATTGAGGAACGGTGACTGACTTCGTGATTCCTCCCTTTCGCGATGAGTTATCGATTTCGTCGCCGTTCACTCTAACTCCAGGCGCATGCGCAGAATTCTCGTGTTTGGCCATGTATCTATAAGGAAAGCTAACAGTGAAAAACTCTATGCCGGTATATCTTTTTTCGATCTAAGTGTTACATAATCTGCCACTGGTGCTGAAATGGTATACATGTTTCTGTACTTACATCTCATTCGAGCTACACAGCACACTGCTGGCAACCATCCAGCATGCATCTGAAGACACACCATACGTTATAATCTCGTAAATTTTCATTGATATCGCGTCTGAAATATGTATGAAACAATATATATATATATATATATATATGATGTACGATATGTGATTTAGAAATCTATTTCAAATGTGTTAAATATGAAGGCCATGAAGTTTAATGAAATGTGCTACGTAGGACATTTTTGGTTAAGCGTAGCAATATCGCATTACTTTGATCACATGGCTGGGGACATTAACTGGTTTCATGTTCAAGTTGCTTAGTAATTGGAAGTTTTAATGTACTATTGATATTTCTCAAGCTCTTTCAAATCTTTCCAATTAAATATTTAGAGGTTTGATACCCACATCAGCCATACAAGTTTCCAGCATTTCGGAATCCTATTTAAATTGTAGGTCATGTTGAATTGAACCTTGTGGGTAAACATAAAGAGTGACAAAGCAACCATATATGTATATTTAAGAAAGTAGCATTTATTACACTGCGTAGTGGTAGGTCTGTTATAAGGCTTTTTAAAATTTTATTGTAAATTGTTTTCCTCTAGGATATTTTATAGATAGCGGGCGTATTCACGTGTTTCAAGGAAGGAAACACAGAAAATTACCAAGCACCCACTCCAATAGATGCTCATGTTGAAGACAAAAACGCAATATTTATCTTCGTAGTTTAAAAGTGGCCGAGATTGAGTGCTGGACATTTTGCTTCTGTTACTAGGCCATGGAGAGCCAGTCCACTTATTATGCAAAAACTTATTAACACTTAACTTGTAAACATACAAAGAATTTTGCAGTACAATTCTAATAAGCTTTGTTTTAATTTTTTTGTTGCTGATCAGAAATTCATGAACTGAAAATTTTTTAAGGCAAGTTATTATTCAATTAGTCTGTATAATCCCACAATTTTTGATTCCCAATATTTCGTAACAACGATTTTTATGATCCAGATCAGAAATTCCTAAAAAAAATGTAGGACAATATATTTAGTTAGTCTCTATAATCTCACCACTTTTGAACTTCAATATTTCGTGTTTGTATATGTTAATATCTCACACATTTGTTCTCAATAGTTTTATTCATAACTTTATATTCCTCATACATACTATCCATCAGAATTGAATAACCGAAATAATATTTTTTTAATTCATTAATTTTCGTTAAAACACAAATCCTCTATTTTTTCGGATACAAAGCAGGCACGCGATTTTTCAAACTGATGACATCATTATTGATGCTCAGTTTTGTGGAAAATGACACCGTAACTCATTAAACTGAGAGCGAATCGTGTTACAATCTTTCAACTATGTCATGCAATTCTCTCTCCTTTTAGCAAACTCTTTTTAGAACGATACAATATAATTAATAAAAGTCTCTTTATATCAAGAATCCACTTTCTTTATTGCAATTAGATACAAAAACCTCATTAAGGCCTTAACCCTGTGATATTTTTGATGTTCAGCGCGAGAGACAGAGTAGAAATTACTCGATTTTTTTAAGGAAAACTGTGAAAACCTCAACAGCACCCTATGAGGAATTCGGGGACTAGGTTTTGCATTTTTACACCACGATCAGCTGACGTGGTCGACACCAAGATGGAGCAATTGCCTATCCAAATTTTCACAACATATTAATGAAAAAACTAAACAACATATAAATACTGAGTAAGGATGCAAATGCTCTTTTGAAATGTCTTATAAGTACATATACAACTGTGCAGAAGAGCTCCTGGGTGCACTTTAAGGTTAACGGTTTTGGAATAGTCACCACAAGTCTTATGTAATTTTGAACGACGGTCAAGTGATGAGGTCAGACTGACACCCTCCTCTCTCCATCCACACAACACCAACGAAAGGATTTTGGACGTCACAGATAAACGGGGACGCGTCCCCAACCCACAGATACCCAGTGAGAAAAATATGGCAAATGATGTTTTACTTGCTGATCTTAGTAAGAAGCGGCGTGAAGCTCCTCAGCCACTGGAGCTCTCAATTGTTTTATAGAATGCGGAAAAAAGAATCATTAACAAACCAATATTTTAGGAAAAAAAATGAATTGTCTTTACCGATTGAAATTTAAACATGGAGTGGCTGTTTCACTCTTGTTTTTCTATTCACTTGCCAATGTGCGAAGGGCCTGAGCCAACAGCTTATCGAACCATAGTTTCGGCGTTCATTATATGATTCATGTGCTCAATCTAAATGAATTTCGATAAGTTTTTGGGTTTCCAATTGAATGAGCTACTTGAATCCATTTGAGCTGGCTTATAAAATCATGGTTTTGTTATTCACGTATCAGTTTGGGCTTTTCAGGAGCATTTAACTAAATGCTTTCAAATAGTACGGCTTGACTCTGTCAATTTATCACCCAAATTGAATAGTATTTGTCCAATGTCAATGAATCATGGTGAAACAACTTGTGGCAATATGCAAATTGCTTAAAAATGTGAACCAATCAGAAGCAAAATAAAGTAACGCAGGTATTAAGCTGTATTTGAACAGAACAAATGATAAAAAATATCTCAACCTTATGAACTGAGGAATTTAAATTCAGAGAGATGGATCGAATGAACTGAAGATTAAAGGAAGTTCGTCAAATAACCAAATCATGATAAAAAATATCTAAACCTTTAAAGTCAGTTAGACAAATAACCACTTCATGATAAAAAAATATGTAAGCCTTATGAATTGAGGAACTTGAAGTCATTGAGAATTGGGCTCATGAAAGTTTTATGGTTCGGTTACAGCCACTGTAGAATAAAGGAAAAGGGGTGTTTAGTTTTAGTTTCCGAGTTTTTTCTTGCGACATATGAAAAGTTCTATAATCTATTCATCACTCAGTGTCCTCAATGTAGTACTCAAAGTATCCTCAATGGAGTCAATATGCTGTGAATGTTGATAGAAACTTCATAGCAGCTTATATCCATATAAATTATCTACTAAACTGAGAAACCGATCTATATATTGTATTACACCCCTAGAATACTTTTCAAATATTTTTCTTTATCAAGTGGGATATAAAGACAGATAATAGATTTCATTTGCTTTGTATGATTGAGCAGGTCTATATAGTTTTCCTCGTTGCATAAAAAACCCTCTCAAAGGCATCGCATAATAAAATCAATATGTGATTTCAAAGCTCTAATCGTTTTATTTTCTTGAATAGTTGTAGTAGCTGGACTTTAATTACAAGATATTTTCTTTTTAAATTTAGATCAAATACACAGTTAACAGTTTTGTCGGATAGTGTGAATATATGTGCACACATAGCGGCACAGGCTATACTTTAAGTTTAAGAAGTTTGGAATAATCGCCCAACACCAAGCACTTCGTAATTTTGAACCACGGTTAGGTGACGAAGTGACACCTAATCTGGCACCCTCCTCTCCACATCTGGATAGCAAAAATAAGAATTATTTGAACAACACAAAGACCACAGTGGTCGGGATTGGAAAGGCGTCTTCTTTGCGAATAACAGGTGACCAGTTCTATACCCGAGAAAATCGATTACCCAAGATGCAGACGAAGGTGCTATCTCAGGTGTCGACCACACGTCACTTGATTTTCAAGTGACGTGTGGTCGACACCTGGCACCTAAGATAGCCTCAAGGGACATTTAAAATTATGAGATCTTTAGTTCAGTTTAAAGGATTTTTAGTCAGCAAAAAATAGGTAACCAGAAGTGTACAGCAAAGAGGAAAATAACAAATATATTTAAAATAATTTTCTTACTTTAGATCTTATATTTTAAATATTACTACCAATGATTCGAACATTAATAAAAATTAAAAAATACTAATATATAATATGAAAAGAGCAATATCTTTATGTATAAATAACAAATGTAAAAACTTAAAAACACGAAAAATGTTACAAATCTTTATCCATAATATTTTAATTTACTATTAAAAAATTTAAATTAGAGAAAAGATTCATAAAAAACTAAAAAATGTTTTTGGCATCAGTGAATAAGAATCACATTCCATTTACATTCGTTTCCCGTGATTATAAAAAAAAAAATTGCAAAAATATCTGTGAGAAAAATATTTTCCGCCGAGTAATTTTTCATATGACTGAATTCAAGAAAAATGTATTGAGAATCAAATTGAAACTTGAAATAAGTTTGATACTCAAAATCAATAAGAAGTTCTCCTTTCCCACCCTCATCTTATTTTGCTCATTTATAATCAACGTATTGAGATTTTCGGTTCGCTTCATGATTTTGTTTCATTGATTTTTAGAAGTTTCCGAAGTTCTTTCCCCGTGTATTATATTTTAATTAATATAACAATGTATGCTACTTTTTCTGGTTTTTATAATGCTTTTTTTATTAAATTGAAAGTTGAACCTTCGTTTGTTCTGGTGTTTTCTCAGCTACAATAAAAATAAAAGAATTCTAAGAAAATGTAATTTTATGATAAATGCAAAATATTGAATTAAAATATACATTATAAATGGAAACTCTAAGATTGAAAAAAATGTTGATATTAAATTTAATAAATCTGCATTAATGTCTTTTTATGTCTTTTTCGATCTACAAAAATATTTTCGAGGAAAAATTGAAATTGTTTTTAAAAACGAATTTAAAACAATTCGATTTTTATTCATTAGGTTAGTGGATAAATTAACAACTAAAATTGTTGTAGGATTTTTGAAAATCACAATACACCGATTTTCTGGGGAACTTTTTAGCAATATTCATGTGTTGCAAGGGAGAAAATTTGGAAACTTCCAAGCACCTACTTCTAAAGATATGTATTTGATACTTCTTGTAAATCACGCAGACATTAATCTTATCTTTGGTATTAGGAAATCCTTTACAGAACTGTAATATATCTGAAGAGGAGAAACATGAAAATTCCCAAGCACTCACCTCGGGACCTACTGTGGTTTAATTGTAAAACGTTACATTTCAGAGTGAAAGTCCCAGATTGGATACTAGCAACTATTCATCCAAGGTAGATGCATGTTTCACTTCATGCACATCTGTGAGAGTGGATAATTGGGATTTTTCTGGGTTTTCAATCTTGTAACTTATGGATGAGGCCAACTATCAATGGAAAGTACACCATAGATATAGATAAATCTTACAATAAGTTTCGAGTCTTCAAAATGGCCTACTAAGCGATAACGAAACATCTAGTTTTTGTGTCCACTATAAGCTAATAGTAGCAGAGAGCTCTTTCAAAATGTGAGGTTTCGGGTTCGAATTCTGCGGCTGCTAAACAAAGGGAAAGTCATTTCGTGTTCCTACTGTTCGCATACACGTCTGTTTGGGTGTTTTATTATTTTCTTACTTTGCGATACTTGAATATTGTTATTCATGATAGATGGATGTCCTGGACGGCAGCTCTCGCAATGGATATTAATAGACTACTATACTGTCCATTATACAGTGTCAAAGTACTCATTACTGTTGATTTCAAATATGGAAATTCCCAAGCACTAACCCGATTCCAAAAAGTAGAAATGCTACAATATTTAATTAGCGCTGGCTGGGATCAAACCCAAGGACTTCATTTCACTGCATATTTAATATATTTTATAGTTCTTACAGCAAGAATATCGCCAATTTTAAATTGTGATCTAGGATCCAATGTCAATAATTGTTAACATTAGGAATTGAAATAAAAAAAAAAACCTGCATAACGTGTATGCGTTGTATCACTAAAACATGGTTAACAGAAATCTTATAAAAAAAGGAATTAGTCAAAAATATTCGTAATTAAAAATTCAACACAAATTATATTAATATGAATACATATAGAGATACATAAATGCTTTATAATGTTCTATGGGGAAAAAGTAAACTTTATAAATATTTATATAAGCAAATAATAAGCAAAACGGTTATTAAAATATGTATATGACACACATGTGCACCGACGTCCCTTTTGAGGCAGTATAGGATTTTGTACTGGCAATTATAGATTTATTGCCTTTGTTTTTTAAAATGAAAGGTCTGAGTTTGATTCTCTAATATTATGTTTTGCTGTTAAAAAAACTTTATTTGATTTGAATGCGTGAAAATGTGTCTTCGAATGCTCTTATATTATCACCTCAGATAATTGTCATTAGCCACTCTTGAAAAGACACAATGTCCAAATGTATAATCTCGGGAACAACGTTTCGTTATGCATGTTTTAGATAACCTTAGCAATAATTTAGGCTGGTTTTAAAGTGTAATGTAAAACCCCGGAGCAGGTGTCCTAGACTGCTTGAATTTAGAGGGCCACTTCTAGTGACCGACTTTGCTGCAATGTAATAATAAGGGTACTTCTAATGAGAAATTTCAGCTTGATCATTTCATTTACTACATTGGGTAAAAAGACAATGCTACTCTCATGTGGTCTTCCACAGTTAACAGTTTCGAACTCGTTTCCGTTTTTTGTGTTGATTAACACTGATAATCCAAATTCTTGCAAATAAGATATAGAAAATTGTAATTTCAAATACTGGAATCACTCAAAATTTCTCCAGGAAGGGCAAATATTTCATTTAATGAAAAGTCCCAGTTATCGATGACAAAAAGTTTTTAACTTTAAAAAATATGGTGCTTAACTGTAAAAAAAAGTTTTATTTTACAGTGTACTTTTTCCTCGATTTAATCAAACTTTATTCGCAATAAAAAATAATTATAATTTTTACTACATACATTTGTAAAATTTGGCGTCACTCAAAAGTGTCACGCCTCAGAGGCTGAGAATCATTGGTGTAGAAAGAATATCGCTCTTCAAAGAGAAATATTTTTGAGTGGGGTATAATTATTGTTGAAACTGAGATATGAATATTAATAATCTATAAATATTTCTGTCTAAGTGCGTGCTTGAGAATTTTCCATATTTCTTCACTGACGACACGTTCCAGGAAGAAAATAAATAATAGATAGTTAAAATATTTTCATCTTAACTGGCATCTAGGCACTAGAATTTCCATCATTATTTTGCTAACGTTAAAAGATTCCATAAGATTGGTGTAGTATATTTTATTTTTATATTTTATTTGAGACTGGCTCTGTTTAACGTTTATTGTTTTGTTTGAAATTTTGTGATTCTTAATACGAAATCAAAATAGTTTTAAATTTGGGTTATTTTTTATCGTGTAATTCGAAATTTTTTTCTATTTGCAGCCCAGTGACAGTTTGGTTTGCTTTGATGCATACGCAACATTTTCACATGAATGATAATTTTATGGATTCATGGTTTAAAGTATAAATTCTGAACCATTATATACATACAATAGAATCTAAATATTGAGTAGAAAACCAAAATTTCACCTTCATCAAGCGAACTCGTTACTGATCGATACAAATGTGGAAAACATTAGCTTAGCTCAAAGACTTATGATATTGTTTGTTTTGGTTAAGAATATATGTTTTCACATTAATGGGCAAAATTTGCCTTTTTATGTGTATATTGCCACCAAACATGAAAAGAATACTTTACAATTTAACGTTTTAGAATTTATTTCACAAATATTAAAATTGATATATTAATCTAATCAAAATTTCATTGAAGAATGAAAGAAAACTAATATATGAAGGAAAAATACAGATAACCAACGTATTTCGTTCAGGTTATTTCTCTTCTATAGTTGTTATTAAACATTCTATAACATAAATACCGAAACGCAATTTATATGTAAACTGATATACTGTAATGGATAATTTAAGCTGTGGAAGCTGTTAAAAGCCTTGATTCAGCATTTATTTATTACTTTTGATAGAATATGTATATTATAAATTAGAGGACGTTTTAATTTGTTGCAAAGGAGAAAACCTGGAAAATTTCCAAACAATTGCCAATGCATACAAGTATGGGAATTTGTTTTAAAGTTACCCTTCAAGAAAATTTTGACGTTGAAGGAAAGCACTAAGCAACATTTATTATCAGTTCTTCAACAATTGTAGGAATTGAACCTGAGAGTTTCTTCTTTAAAGAGAATGATCTTATCATTAGGTCACAATGAGTCTTTTGTGTGTAATGGGCAGCGAAATAGCAAACTTATTTTTATTCAATATGTTTATTTGGGAGACATTTAATGCATTCCTTAATCAAAAATCATGAATTATATATATATATATATATATATATATATATATATATTATAATAATAATAAAAATTGCCTCTAGTCAGTAAATAATGAAAAATTATTCACTGAATAGGTAAAATTGCAAGATCTAACACAAACGTTTTCATCTAAGATATTTAAAAGTCGTTACTTTCATTTTTAATAATTACATGTATGTACTTTTATGAATTCAAGGTACGTAATTGGCAAAAAATTCTAAGAGTATAATATTAGAATTAATTGGAAAATGAATATAAAAATAGAATTAATTAAAAAATTCACCATTCAAAACAATCCGGTAAAAAAACACATTTTTAAAGTTCAAAAAGTTTTATCTTGCGAAATTAGAGTAACCTAGCTTTCGGTACTTTGGAAATATAAAATCTATTTTATAAATAGAATATAAAAACAACTTGACAAAAATCCAGTCTGAAATTATTTTATCTCCAGAATTTATTGCCATTCTGTTTCACTAGATTTATATTGAAATCTTAAAATGGTCCATTTGAGGGAAACATTCGATCGAAAAACAAAGTTCCATTGAATTCTCACAACTGGAATGAAATAAATCGACATTTTTGAAATTCCTCTGAAGTTTGATTTTGATTTGAAATCATTCGTCTTCCACACACGAAGAATTGAAAAATGATTCGTTCGTGATTTAAGAATCGTTCCCACACGTGCCTCGTCAACTAACTATTCCAAAGGTCAAGTTATCGTCTGCCACTTTTTCTTAAAAATGTTTTCAGCCTTATGAATTTTTTAGAAGTACTAAATATATATAAAAGGGGATCTCTATTTATTTAATAAATTTTACCTTTTGATTAGTAAAGTTTTCAATTTTAATCAAAATATATAAATTAATCGTTATTTCGAAAATAATTTATTAAATTATTGATATCGCATCCTGAGTATGAGCAGTATCATTATTTGGCTGTAAAGAAATTAAAGAAAAAAAATGTCATTTTATTTTCTTAAATGAAATATTTCTTTAAAGAAAAGAATTCTTTAATATTTTTTTTTAATTTACTTTTAAATTCTTAATCTGAAATGAGTTATTTCTATAAACTGAATAAATAAGATTTAATTGTTTTAGAAAAATTTGATCTTTTTAGAAAAAGGAAACAAAATAATACATTAAAATATTTTTATTAAATAAGAACAATTCAGAAAATTTTATACTGAATTGAGAATTATTAGAGTTAATGAACAAATAAGTACATTTTTTAGTATATTTAACTTTTTAATAAAAAATGACTTTTTAATAATAGCTTAAGTTTTGTTGAGGTTTTTGTTAAGTTTAATTTAATAAATTATCTTGATTAATTATATTTCCGTTATTAAAAATAGAAGTATGAGTTATGAAATACGTTCAACTATCGATTAGTTTATTGTTTAGTTAATTACATTTTAAAAAATAAAAAACTGTTTTTTAGAATGCAACATATTTAATTTAGAGAAATAGTGTTCCCGTATTAATATTAATGATTTAAAAAGTGTATATTTTATTAAATTTTTATTTACTATTACATCATTGTGTGAAAGATTAAAAAACTGATGTTTGTTGTTTAATAATTGGAAAACTAAGTATAATCTATATGGTAAGTTTAAAACATTAATTTCAATAATTGTAAAAATAAAAATTTTAAGAAAATTGTAATTTTAAATGAAGAGTTTGTGTTTATTATATTGTTGTTTTGCTACAATATAAAACTTTTGCTGATAAAATAAATATTTAATTTAACCATAATTTTTTCCAGAAAGAAAAATAAAATAGTAAATTAAAGAAAATTAATTAAACAATAATTATCCAAAAGAAATATATTTCTTTATATATAATTAAAAATAAAATGAAATTCATGTAACAAAATAAACACTTAAGTAAAAAACGTGAAAAATAAGCCCCAGTTATTCATAAAAAATTATTTTAATAAAATATCGTAAATAATTATGCACGTTATAAGCAATGCACTCTTAAAATTATAAATCATAAATATATATATTTAATAATTAAATATTCACATTTATGAAATAAAGCAACACTGATATTCAGTGAATAATTTAAATCATTATTTAGGACTATAAATTCAAATATATAAATATTTTATTTTGTAATAGAGATAAGAGAGAAACTCATATTGTCTCTTTATTAGATAATTCTTTTCGCTTATTTAATAACTCGTTATTACTTTTCAATTAATTTTATTATTTATGTTTTTGTGATTGTGAAGAGAAGATATCGCATTTAGAAATAGCGCTGTCTACTATTTTCTCAAATAGAATAATAAATAAATTTAAATTGAATGACGTATATTAGCAGAACTGATAAATATACCAGTAAAATTTCACCAAGAATAATAAGTGTTTTTTAAATATTGCCATATCTGAAATTACGTGGAAATATTTTGTTTTGGTTTTAATTTTAATCTTTATAATAGCTCTTGAAATATATATACCGTTCCATCATTAGACATTTCTTTACTTGTTAGAAATAATTTTCAATAAATTCTTTACAATAAAATAAAATTTATTACAACAATATTTTCGATATTTAACTTTTGTCACTTTAGAAAGAATTTAGGGAATATTTACAAATGTCTCAAAGAGAAATAAATGATTTTTTTCTTGACATAATTTTTCTGGGTTTTTCTTATTTGCTTAGTGAAATCTTTAATGAAAAAGAAAAATAATTAATTTTTGGAAAAAATTTGCATTTGTACACGTTTGTGAAAAGTGCAGCCTTTACTTTTCACAAACGTGTACAAATGCAAATTTTACTTTAATTTAATTTAATTTTACTTTAATTAAGAAAAAGCATTTCTTAATTATTTGCTTATTATGCTATATAATAGAAAATTCTATTTCTTTTTTTTTTTGGTATAAACGTATGTTCTGATAAATAAGGCTGATTTTGTTTTGCATACTTCCTGTCTTATTTCCAGGTCACAAGGTGCTTCCCGATAAAAATGGATGACCTCTCTCTATTACTAGGGAATAAGTTAAATAATACATATCCTTACTTCATAAATTACTGTTTTTATATAATGCACGAAATTATTTGTTTTAATTTGAAACTAAATTTCAATCAATCTAAAATCAATGCCTTAATTTCACTTAATATCATCTTGACTTACAAATTCTTCATTGAAAGTTACTTTAATTTCCATAAGACTATAATACTAATTTAAAAGGAACCCCAGTATTTTTCTATATGTTAAATTTTTAAATTTCTGAATATTTCTTCACATAATTAATAAAATTATATGCTTAAATTTTAATTTTCATTTCAGTTGGTCTAAAATCATTTTTAGGATGTAGTTTCACTGGCATTTAAAATTCCTCAACTTGCTAGGCAAACTATTCTTCCAAAATTGCTTTCATTTCCAAGACTACCAAATTTCAGAGAAATTTCAATCATTTTTTTTCTCTGACTTCACTTTATCAGTAAATAGCAAATAACATTTAATTATTACCTGATAAATTATTTGGTGAAATTTAATAGGTATTTTTAAGGTTTTATAACCCATTTAAGAAATATTTTTAATCTTAAAAATTTCTACCGAATTAAAATTGAAACAATTTTTACCCACAATTTATAAAAACCTTTTTGCAGATAAAAATTCCTATAAATAAACAGATTATTAAAAAAAGAAGGAAAAGAATAGGTGCAAACAAAATCAAAAACCACCAAACTATACTTAAAATGGAAAAAGTAAGCGGAAGTTTCAGAATGTCCTTGTTTTTTTAGTAAATAATATTTTAGAATTTTATTTCCTGCTGAATAAAAAATAAAAAATATTTTGAAATTCAAGGATAAAAATAAAATACTTTGAATCTTTTTAATGTAAAACATTTTGAAAGGAAATAATCACAAAGTCGCAAAACTTATCTCTAAAGTACACATTGTTGACAAATTTGCGTCTTACGCCCCAGATATTCTGATGTAGAATTAAAATTCCATGTTTGAGTAAAACATTTTTATGTTTCCTTGAGAGTGTAACTAAATTAAATTTTATATTTTATTTTTGGGCTCTTATTTTCTCCCTACTTCAAAAGTTTCTTTACTTATAAAAAATATAGTATAACTTTACTATTTTTTTTCTCTTTATTTATAATCAAAGTTCAATAGAAAGGATGACAAAAATATCTTCTAATTCTATGAATTACGGTTGTTGTGTATTCATTTTCGTGCATGGGGATAATTTATAAACTGTTTTGATGAAATGTATTCCCTTGACAGTCGCCAAACATGCGTGACTTTGCGCAATCGTATCTAAAATAGTTGTTTGCGGAAAATTGAGTCATAATGTTCACAACATCGTTGGCACACTTTTGGTGTTTTTGCGATTACTACAACATTAAACACAGTTTATAATCATTAGTAGAAATATCATTTTTTTGAAATTTATTTCCTGTGTTTTATTATAACAGAATGTTTTGACAGTTATCAATATCTAAATTGTTTTTAAAAATGATGAGATTTCCTTTGCAGATGTTAGTAATATTTTGTGACCTATTAATAAACTTTGCATCGGAAAATTTTGCATTTTGTTTTCAGTTTACGTAACCATTATGGTACACATTTCCCAAGTTTTTCTTAAAAATGCATTAATATTTGTTATAGAATTATACAAATGAACATAAATTTTGACAGAATAGTACTGGGTTTGTTATCTAACTCCATTGAAAGGTCTAGGATTTGGGAGTACTTATTCCTGTTAAATTATTCGTATATTTTAATGCCTTTAAGTTGGCGTGGAAGTTTGGAGAACAGAATGCCTGTTCCAATATGATCATAGTCAATTGATAATGGTTCAAAAACACGAAGTAATTGATTGTGTTTAAACATAAATTCTGATGATAGAATGAGAAAAAATGGCAATGCAATTCTAAAAGATAAAATAATTTATGCCTCAGGGCTTTCTTTTTTTTTATGCTTCCTCCGATGTTTTAGTTGCTGTTGAACCGACATACTTTCCTGTATATAGCGAAAAGTTTAGCTTTGCAAGTTAAGTGAAGGCACCGGGTAAGAGCTTGGTTATTTAGAAACAGATATCAATTAGAAGACTCCCAATGTTCGATCCACCACCCTCAGAAGTATCATTTCATTAGAAGGACTTTATCTCCTCTACCTATTTAACGCCTCCCAGTTGTTTTAGTGAATACGACGCACCTTCAGTTAAACAGATCCTATCTACCGATAATGCGAAGATGCCCTAATCAACCAGCTTCCCGTGGACTAGTCTGGATTGTGTTTCGCACAATATTACAGTTCTACAAAGAATGTCTTACAAAAATCAGTATCTAAATCACATTTTGGTATCTTTAATCTACATTAAAATGCATATTTTGCTTCATAAATATGTTTGATGTATTTCAGGGAGGAAAATTAAAAAATATGTAAAAATTTCAGATTACTACAGTGGTTGTTTTTAAGAACTTAACAATGAATATGAAACTTAAATCATGAGGAGCCAAAGCTAAAACCTCAATGCCACCTAGTATCGCGAAGAACTTCTAGTCACCTAGAAGCCTTTTATCACACACCTCAGCTGTTAGGAAGGCCCAACAGCTAAGGTGTGTGATAAAAGTCTTCCTAAAAGATTCCCAGCGCAATCCCATCAATAATGAATTTCATTGTAAACAGGCGTTATTCACGCTCGCTTTCCCAGTCATCACACGCTATTTGATTAAGATTAAAATTACGGGAGGGGGAGAGGATGACCCATTGTAAGACATTTTAATTTTTCAAGGAAAATGTCAAAAAAACAACAATTATTTTTATGTTATTTCTTATGCAGACATTTATCCGTGAAACGAGACAAATATAGATTGAAATCGATTTCCTTCAGAAGTTTTGAAATATTGAATAGGGTATAACCACCTCTATGGATACGCATAAATTGGCGTGATCGTAATGCGAAGTTTTTAGTAAATTTAATCTACCCACATGATATTTACAACAATAATAAATGGGAATACAAGCTTGTCCTTCAATCCAATGAAATAAGCCCAACAGTAGAAAGAAGGAAACGCAGAATGTCAGAAAGGAAGTATTTGTGTGAAGGAGACAGATGCTCAGAATAAATGAAGAATATTGCAGTAAATATTCAAGCAAAACATATTAACAAACATTCAACAAAAAATTAAATTTTAATATTTAATCATTTAAGTATGTTAATTGCAATTCATTTTTTTATATTATAAACGGTTTATATAGGAGTATCTGGTTTTTCTTTTTTCCCATTTGTATCGGAGTTCTACGCACAATAAATGGTCAAGAACTTCGTATATTATTATGTATTTATATGAAAAATATTTTCCTCTTTCGTACACTTTTATTTTTATTTAATATTTTTTATTATTACTATCTTTTTTCGTGATTCAATTTATTCTTTTTGATTCAAAAAAATATTTCTTTTGCTTTTAAGAGTTCTTTCCTCAATTTCTCCAGTCGAAGTTTGAAGTTGGAGGAACAATTTTTTAATCAGACGCTTTAAAAATTTTACACATTCCTAAGTGGCAACAGTCGAGGGGAAGTGACTCCACTCAAGTATCTCATTAGCTATGACGATGTTGCCGGGTCACTAACACTCAGTGTTCTAGAAAATTCGTGTCGTACGGGGTCGCTTTCTCTAAACGGGAGGTGTCGGCGCGATTTTCCAATTTTCACCCCTTTTGCCCGCAACCACCTCCATACCAGCGTCCGCCGGGCGATTGGAGATGGGAGAGTGGATGGTTGGGAAGCTTACAAGTGGTTGCTATGGAAACGACATCCACGGTTTCAGATTAACACCCGCACATCGGTAAACGGCGGTATTTCCACTCTCCCCCCACCTCATGAGGTTTGGGGGTGGAGATAAGGCTCCGGGGGTGTAGGGGGATGGGGGGAGAACGCAATCAGTCGTTTTGGGGTGGAAGGCGCAGGAAAACAGCTCTAAGTGGGAAAACAGGACTCTCTCTCATTCAACTCTTCCCTCCTCCCTCCCCGGAGACGGAGGGGGAAGGCGCATTCTGACGTGACTTTTACAAAATAGTTCGAAAGTGACTTGTTTTCCATGATTACTTTGCAAAGGGTTGGAGAGGAAGGGGCAGGAAATCCCACCTGTTATGGAATTCTGGGAAGTCCGGCAACAATGTCCGGCTACAGCTTGATGGACATAATGAGGAAACGGAATGACGACAACTTTTTAATAATATTTTAAGACAAAAACTCTTTATAAATAAATTTAAACATTTTTAATAGCTAGTTTTGAGTTGTTTTATGACCATTCAAATTTTTCGTTGAAAATACTTAATACTTTTAATGATGTTCATTGATAAATTTCAAAAGTGCACAGTTATTGTTAGCCTACCTCATTTAAACAAAATACAAGTATTTGTAGGTAGAGTAATTTTTTTTTTAA
>JAPDSC010136893.1:0-13412 GCA_026290005.1 Latrodectus geometricus
TTTGTTGAGTTTGGGTTGTTACCTTGTCCTGAGAGATGTTTGTTTTCGTTATGTTGGCAAATGATATATTAGGCTTTACAAAGTTAGTTTTAATATTGGTGTTAGAGGGATTTATTTTTATTTTTATTAATAGGATTTTTAGGGCACCCTCCGTATGATGCTGTGTGATTTTGCCCGCAATTACAACATTTGGGGACTTCCATTTTTCCATGGGGGCATTCTCTTGACATGTGTCTGGCACCGCACTTTACACAGTTTGGTTTAAGAAAGCAGACCGAGGAGTTATGACCGTAGCCTTGGCAGTTGTAACATTGAATAGGTTTTTTGTTAACATATTTTTCAACTGTTATTATTAGATTTAAAATGTCTTTGATTTCAAAAATTTTTGGTGCAATTTCATTGGGGGAAAGTGTGACTAGGAAGCAGGCTATGGGTTCAAGTCTGCGTTGTTCATCCCTACCTCACCAGCGCAACTTTCTTACATATGCATGTAAATTTAGGGATTTTAAATAGTTAATGGTAGTTATGAAATAATTTTAATGTGCACATGAGGGGAATTTAGAATGTTTATTATAGATTAGTTGAAATAATCTGAAAGGGATATGTAACAGTCTAAATTCTCTCTGGTATGTAGTTAGTATATTTTTAGTTCTGGAATATTTTTAATACCCTTTCTGGTCAGTGATATTAAATTAAATGTAAAAATACAATTGGAATGAGGAGAGACAATTCTTTTCCTAAATAAAAAAAGGCATTCTGTTTAGAATGTTTTTAGAAAAAACGTAGAAAGAATGAAATTTTGGAACTTTAAATATATGTATTGAAAATTTTAGATTTTAAGCGTTTAGCAGTTCAGGCAACTTTTTATTTTGTTCATCAGATGGGTGCTAGCAAAAAGAAGTTCATCCGAAATGTTATTATGAGGGTAAAACGTATATATTTCATATGCTAAAACATTCTGTTAATGATTTTTCACATGAGTATTTTGCTGTGGTATTGATTAAGGATAAAATACTTAAAAAAATCATCATCTTTAGTCTAGGGATCTTAAGATCTAAGTAAGACAATTTATACAGCAATCATGATTTGAATATTACAGACTGACTGACCATCTCTTACAGACAATTGGTCTATATTTTTTCATAAACAATCCACGTTTCGGCAAAAATGATTTCTCTACAAGTAGAAGATTCACAGCAATATTTTTTCAACCCATAAGCTACATGGTTATTCAATGCATTCTTATTCTACTTAGATAGCTCTGTTGTCAGTTTTTTAAAATAGAAAATTGGTGTTTTATCCTAAAATAATATTTATTTTGTTGCATGACACCATATATTTGTCGTTCCACAACATGGAAATGAAAAACACGTTTAAAATATGTTTTAAAACTGAATTTTTGAGTACAATCTTAAATCCGACGTAAAATTAACATATGGTGTTTCTTGTAACATATAACTTGTTGTATTAATCTGCCCTAATCCCTTAAAAATCCCTTAAAATTTTCTCAGACCATTAATACCATATGAATAATAATATTTTAATGAGAAACTTAGATTTATTGTGCATAAAGTATTGTTCTACATGTATTTAATGATAATCTTTTTGTAAATAATACATTATATTTTATTATAAATTGATACCAACATCTCTTGTTCTATCTAATTATTTTATACATAATTATGCTTCGATTACTGAATCAATAAATAAATTTTTTTATTTTAATTTCGTACTTTATCGAAATAGTAACATATTTTACATGTTTCAGCTTTTTACTAAGCAGCTTTGTAAAAATTACTAAGGAAAATGAAAAAAAATTAATGAGTTCGTTGGTACAATCTCATAGCATCCTCCAAGTGCTGAAGGAATTAATAGTTCCGCAAGCTCCTTCAAAAACTTCACTCAACTGCCAGCTTTATTGAAGAATCGGTCAACAAACTATTTCCGAAGCGTATTCCCGACACATTGTGTGTGTGTATGTGTGGTAATTTTAAAATGTATGTAAGAATAGTTTATAACGTAATAATGGTATGATCACTGAATCAAGATAAATAATTTGATAACAATTTCTCAGATTATTGAAACTGTAAAATATTTAGGCTTTTTACTACCCTGTTTTATGTTAATCGATGAGGAAAACATGTAAAATGGATGAGAGTTCAGCTACAAACTCATTGCATTGTCGTTGTGTCATTTCGTGAAGATGAGTTCCCGCAATGTTAATCTTCAGTCCATTGCCGGTCAATGGAAACGGGCAGGAAATTGTTACCGCTTACAACGAGGCATCGGACAACACGCAGAACAGAGAAAGTTACAGAACTCTCATCCCTATTTCCCCTCATCTCATATGTGTATATAAATGTAAATGAAAAGAGTTTAAAGAATTAATGGTAGTTATGAAATGGTATTTTCAAGTACTTATAAGGAGAGTAACACTTATATTTTAGTTGTAATAATTCCGAATGTAATAAGTAATGAATAAAATTATCTCATGTATGTAATTAGTAAATTGTTAACTCGTCATATTTTTAATCGGAGTTTTAAGTCTATTCCTTTAATGTTTTAACGGCAAAATAGAAAATGCTTTCCATAGGAAGAATTCCACTAAGTTAAAACGGGACTCATTCTCTTTAAAATGTACTTAGAAATTATGTAGGAATAATAAAATCTAGAAATATTTGCACGTATTTTTATTTGAATTTTATTTTTCATTCGTTTTTCAATTCAGGAAAATGTATATTTCATTTCTAATGTGTAAATATGTATAAACACGCTGTGTGTTCCTGAAATTATATTTTTGGAATAATGTTTATTTTATTTAGCTTCTAAGCCAGCTTATTGCCACTTGTTGTATAGGTCTTTATAACTTTAAGGTTTGATTTTATATACCTCTCATAGGGTTCACCTTGTTTAGGTGAGTAAATGTTGTGTTTAAATCTCAAAAAACACAAGAATCTTTATTCTCTCTCATTATTCTGTTCCTTTTCTCATCCTTTCCATTCCTCAAAAGCAAGATAGAGAGGTCATTATAAGTATCTGTATCTGATCTGTTTGCTGCTGTCTTTTCATGCACATTCAGTATCTTCACAGGTTGTCCGTGCATGGTTTTGCTTTAGACAAGTTGTACACTGTGATCCCCAGTATATCAATCAACTCGTACCAAGCTCAATTGATGTAGTGTTTATCTTAAAATTCTCCAAATAAAATTAAATGAAATAAAATATGGGATAATGGAGCTACATACACCATTTACAATTTCAAAATCTCTCAATATTTTTCTTTTTTGAAAATATTTTTGATATTGGTTGGTCTTTGTTATTTTCTTATAAATATCTATAATTAAATATTAAATTCACATTTGTTGTTTGGATAAAAAACTAAAAAATATAATTCAATTTTTATTAAAATAATAATTTTTTTATTATTTTTTCAATTTTCTTCTCCTGAAGTAGAATAACTTTTATGCATTTATAAGTAATTTATAATTTATTATACATTTATAATAATTTTACAATATATACAGGAATCATTTATTTTGTAAAGTACATTTTGAGATGTATGTATAGGTGAATTTGGTTCCACTGAATTTGAGAGTATTGTAGCATCACCTGTATGGAATGTGCATCATAGATTTAGGTTATTTTCAAATTAGAAATCCTGTATTTAAAAATACAGGATCTAACATACTTCTTTGAGGAAGACCACATATATTTTTAGTTTTAGAGATGTTTCGTTATTATATATAATTTGAAAATATCTTTTATATATATAGGAGTTAATGAGAACGATAATATATGCAATGAAATTGAAAATCGTAAATTTGCTTATGATTGCAAAATGGTATACTCAATGGAATGTGTTAGACACATTTAACACACAGCGTCATTTCTTTGTAAAGTTTATTCTGTTTTATACATCGTGAGCAAAGCTACGTTACTCCGATAAATCATAGTAAACGGAAGCAATATTTTGGAATAATTTAAATTTTGAAATCTGATTATTCATCAAACAACATATTTTTTTAAAAACATTCATTTCAAAGTTACATTATATTACTACAAACAAGGATCAACGCCATTATAAAGCAATTTTATATAAACGCTAATGCAATATTCCATATTGCAACAACATTTGAAATTTACTTTATGCTTAATATTCGGAATAATAATCTGTATAAATTTTCCTATATTTCAAAAAGCCTTCTTTGAGTAGAATTATACAGTTTGGAAACCACTTGAAAAACATTGACATTCTAAAGCATTTAATAGCAAACAATAACTCACAGAAACGTTTCTAAGAGATTCCTTAGTACAAAGAGAAAGGTACTAAGAGAATAGATCTATAATCTCGTAACTTGCAGTAACTATACTCTCAAATACTTCGTATACTTTTCATTTTTTTCACAAACAATTTGTTAACACTCAAACAAACATCTATCCATTACGCCACGGAAGTAAGTTGATGTTTAAATCACGCGTTTATTCATAAAACAAAAAAAAAAAAAAACAACTGAGACATAAAAAATGCAAAAATTTTTATACAATCAGTAGTGCTTCTTTTCTATGTCCATTGATCAAGACTAAGAGTCTCTTTTAACAAGTAAATAATATGAATAAAAGAATGCTTCATAACTATTCATACTATTACAAAAATATTATTTTTGTAAAATTAGGTAATGCTTTTCAGCACACTTTTTTATTGCAATCATATATTATTTTACCTAGAAGTTATCATTATCAAAAGTTTATTCGCAGGGCAGAGATAACAACAGTCATCCGTTTATGATTATGCTTTACTTTGAGGTTTCTTGATTGTGTTTATGTGTGTTATTTGCAATTACATATAATATGATCACTTAAAACAGAATATTGTTTATTTAATTTAAAGTTATTTAACTAATGAATTATATATTTATTGTTGATTATTGGATTAGTTTTTTAAATTAAAGATAATTTGTCTATCATTTTATGCATAACTTTATTTCCTTTTATTCTCTTGAAGTGTAAATAGTGAGATTATTAAGCTTTTATAATAATTCTGTAATATACGAAAAATTCCTTTATTTGCTTAGTACAACATGAATTGTATTTAAGGGCGTATTTGTGCATTCTTGGAATTTGTGAACATTTTAGTAACAATGCCATAGAAATCAAAGGACTTCATTGCCCTCAATTTTTAATTTATAAATAAAATTTTACGTCACGTAAATATATTATAAATTAAGTTAAATATTCCATCAAAAACTCTTTTAATGATGTTGAGTCATATATTTCACAACATATATTTGGATTTCAAGGGATGATGCAGGGCACACATTTTGAAAGGACGCTCGCGGTAAAATTGATTTATTGCTTTTTTTCATTAAATCTCTCATACAACAACAAAAAAAAAATGATTCTAAATAACAAAATTTTTTCTTTCTTTAAGAATAAGTGATACTTAAGAAAAATTTTCTTAAACGAGCTATAGTTTTCAAGAATCTCAGCAAATATAAAAATAATTACAATTCATAAAAGAATAGGTATATTTAAATATTTTACCATTTTATTTTGAAACACTAATTGTAAAAAAAATTAAATAAATTTTCATTAATATAAGATTTATTCATAATTTGTGGTTAAATAATAAATAAAACTTAATCAACGTTGATATTAATTTGTGTGCGTGTTTTGTGATGGAATTAATTTCTCACATTTTTTATGTATACTGCATTTAATTTTTCATTTCCTTTGAGATTTGCAACTTTAATTTGATTTTCAATTTAATATTTTCATACCATACCCCAGCCTTCTATATTTATATACTTGCATAATATGACATTAATTTAATTAATAAATATAATAATATAAGAAAGAAATAATAAAATATGGATAAAACAAATTCTAATGTAGAACAATATGGTTAATATTATAATGGCTTGTAGCATGATTTCAAATGTAAATGAGGGAAATATCTACTCATTTTCATTTTATTTAAATCGATGGCTTTGTCCATAAAACCATCACTTTGTAAGAATTTTCGTATTAATTTTAAATTTATCATTTCTTAGTCCTGAAAAGGACTTTTTTTTTACAATCACGCGCAACGCATATTACGCTGGAAGACCCTTCGACTGCAAATTGCAATAATGATTTGTCGCCTTGCCAGTATAAAACTCGTGGTGAAACTCCAGTAAATCCGGGTAATCCAAGAGTTTATGCGGAGATTGCAACTCCGCATATTTCAAACCTAGCTGGCAGGCCTTCCGGTGGCGTATTACTTTGCGAATATGACAAAGCGGACAATAGTACAACGGGAGAAAAATTCTGTCCACACCAAACCGCCTCTCCTGTAAACGCTTCATACCTATCTTTATAAATAATAAGAATTTAAAGCATTAGTGGTAGTTACGATAAGTATTTACATGTATATATAATTCTGCTTTTCTTTCTAGAAGAAAGTGTTTTCAGGTGCTACTAAAAGCATATTAATCGTATTTCAATCAATCTGATAATCATTGGTACTGATAGTTTTATTTTAATCATTTATTTGAAATTGAATCGAGTACATATTTATAGATGAAATTTATGCAATAATTTTATATGAAATAAAATTTTGCAGTAGACAATTATAGATTAGTTACTAGGTAAACTAGATTCCTAAAATTAATATCAGATATATACCAATGGCTTTTCTGTATTAATTTTTAAGCGGCCTGACGACTAGAAGAAAATTTATATTACGGGAAAGGAGTATAGAAAAATAAAGCTTTTCTTATTTTGTGCGATGATTTTCTGTTAACTGGCCTTTTTTGATAGCTCTGTTTTACACTCTAAAATAAGATCTCCTTTATAAATTAACTGTGATAACGAGATTTTAATATTTTATTAAATAATAAATTTAATACACTTTTCATCATGTTTTCTTTGCATTTTCAGTCAGTAGTATTATTATCAAAGGAAAAAATAATTTTCTTACAAAGAATAAACAATAATTAAAAAAATTAAAAATTGTTAATATATGTTTTTGAAATTTAATCGGTAGCAATGTAGAAAAAGTGAAATATAATGTTGCTGTTTTACCGAAATTCATATTTTTTAAAAATCGCTTTATTTTCACTATAGTAGCTTCATTTTTGGGGCGAAGGATATCACAATATTATAAGAGTCTAAATTGTTCTTTCCGGAGCGAAAATTATAAATACTACTACACAATGTTTCCCATGCAAATTAAATAAATGATTCAAATATGCATCAGAAAGCCAAAAATAATGAGATCTAAAATTTCAATCATTTCAAAGAAGTAAAAATATATTACTTTTGTTGTCACATATGTGTAAAATTTTCTTTAAATTTTCATAATAATTAAAAATATTTAAATAAGTTATGTTGGAAGTGATTAAAGTAATGATATTCACTGAAATAAAATAAATTAATATGTGTGCACAAATACACACACACAAGACACACACACACAAATATATATATATATATATATATATATATATATATATATATATTAATTTATATATCATAAAAATAGCTATCATAAAAATTGACTTGGATTAAAAAACTTTTAATGAGAAAACTATGCATAGAATTATATTAGCCCATTACATATAAGTTAAGGCTACTTAGATATGCAACTATTTTAAATATATATGAGATAACTGCATTATAAAATTTCGTTTGTGTTTCTTTTATAGGACAATTTCTTTCGAAAAATGTATAATCAAAACTACAAGTTTAATGTGAGAGCCTTATTTTGAGTCTTTGTTTCCGTTTAAAAATTTAAGAAAAAATTTTAGTAATATATAGGATTTTCAGCATATAACTGTTTTAATTACATGTATTTCAAATAAATTGCATTTAAAAGAAGCATTTATTTCATTTTAAATTCATATAAAAATACTAGAATATACCAGAAATACTCAATGGTGCTAATAAAACTTATTAAAGAGCTATTTCCTTAAATTTAGCTAAGTTATTTAATGGACATAATGTTTTTTATTTTCCAAAAATTCGAATGTATTGAAGAACAAAAATTCCAGTATTCATATTCTGTCACAAGTTGGTTTTTAGAACATCTGACTTTTGATGACTGTGGATTGGAAATATAGGTAATTAAAACTAACCAGTCCCAATGAAACGCTTTCTTAAATTTTCATGTATATTAAAAAATAAAATTAAATATAATAATTTCATTTGTAGTTACTAAAGAATTACAGTGATAATTAAATTTAGAATGATAATGCATGCAGTCAATAATTTAGTTTTAATCACAATTCTTATCGTTAAAAACATTATTTTAATGAAGCAAGTCTTTTTAATTAGCTATATATTTCTATACTATGAAAAATTAGTGCAAATGCTTATTTTAAATTAAAATGGAGAAAAAAAAATTCCAACTTTTTTAGTCGAAAACTTTTTGCTCGTAATTATCTACAATCTTTACGATTTGCCAGTGAAAATTTCTTCAATAGTAGTAATAAACTGAAAAGAATGAAGATAAAATAGATTTGAGAAAAGCAAGTTAGCAATTCTATATCTGTTTCCCATTTTATATTTTATTTAGTAGTAAATTTTTCTAAGTAACAATTCATTTTATTGTTATACTGATTCAGAGTGTGTTTTTCGCTCAACTCCTATGCATTATCAATCTTTAAATGCCCATTAGTGGGTAGTAGTGACGAGGTTGGCTAAAAAATTTTGCAAGAATTTTAGTTGTCCTGTGCAGTAGTGTGACAGTCAATTATTGTGAAAGATGTTGATTTCAAACTAAAATCTGACATTAGATAAAAAAAAAGGTCACATAATAAAATTCATAAGTATATGCTCACCAAATCCATGTGCATCTTACAAAATAACAAAAGAGGAACTTCACAGTAAAATGGAAATATATTAAAAGATAATTGATTAATAAACATCAAAAAGTATTGCACAGCCAAATATTACTTCATACACAAACTACTCTGGAAAGGTTAGTTAAAACATAAAACGAAGTAAATTGAAATATTTACATAATTACTACTTTACAGAAAAAGCCTCGATCATTTTAATTTTTATAAATATTCCTGATTGGGACTTTGCATAGTACACACAAAATACGAATATGAGTCATGAACAAAATTGACAAACAAACAAGATGTGAATTTTTCAAGACAGTACATATTAAGATTTGATAACAAAATGATTTTCTATTTTTATTATATATGACATATTGATATTAAAATCGAAGTCATGAAAAATGAAATGAAGTTAAAGACCTGTTGTAACAGTAAAAATCATGGTTAACCTTCGGTAGTTATTTGATGGTTGGAGAGTTAGATGGCATTTTAATTAAATGATTTGAGATTTAGCTCTTTTGCAAATTTTGCACTGTCATTCGCCAGCTCTTGTTCTGTGACCAAATTTCCCTTTCAGACTTATGCATAAACCTTGATAGCGTGAATTTGTTTATAAAATTTTATTCTGTAAATTGCCCCTTGAATATCTGGTTTTAAACTACATTAGCTTTAAGAAGTTATGGGTAGCTCTCTTTCTTCAAATGATTCTCTTGCATGCAAGTTTAACATACAGAAAACGTATTCAAAATTTTAAGTTAATTTGATTAATTCCGGACAATTTACTTTACTATTTCCCCTTTATGCTTATATTTAAAGATCAGTTTTGTAGAATGGTCTTAATCTTGTATTGTTCTTCAGAGACTGTGTTTCAATTATATATAAACAAATATATTTATATATATACATATCTATATCTATCTATCTATCTATCTATCTATCTATCTATCTATCTATATATATATATATATATATTGAATATTTGTATTATAAGTTATAATAAGGCCTTAAAAGTTTTAAGTTATTAATTATATTTTAATCAAAAGTATTAAATGAAATATAAAATTTAATATTGAAACATATTATATAATACCTTTTATGAAAATTTTAATGTCCCTTAATATTTTGAAATATGAAAATTGAATATTTCGAATGATTTCATTTAAAACTTCTACCATCATTTTCAAACATTCTATTATAAACTATGATTAAATTTAAAAACTTGTATCGGTTCATGAAAAATGAAAAGAAAATATGTTTAACATAGAAAAGAAGAAATAAATAACACCTAATAACGGAAAATATATTTCATTGCACCAGTTGTAATATTTAATTAATTTTACTACTAGTAGAAATATTGGGCCTATATGCTGTGCAACTAACATACTGAATAAAATGTTTTTTTGATCCTCACCCAATTTCTAGGCCTGCTAAGCACAAATTTTAAAGACTTTTCTCGTCCTTACTTAGATGCATTCACGAGGAAAGATAAAATAGTTTTAGATTTTTTTTTTTATCAAGTGCCTATGTAATTTAAGAATTAAGATTCTCATTTTTAAAAGACTTTTGATTTTAACAAAAATAATGTCTTTCATTTCGAATTCTTTCGCATTTTTGAAATTCGAAATTACTTTCATCTTTGATCTTCTCCAGTTGACATAATTAACATATTTATGAAAATTGTATAAAAAGGGAAGAGTGCCCGCTACAGTCTCACTGAGCAGTTCCATATTTTTGGCCTATCTGTTTTTTTCAACGCTACATACCAAGTGTTTAAGCGTAATACAATTGCCGTTTTCACTATTGAATCGGACAGAACACAATTGCTGTATTCAGTGACAAACCGGGCAACACGCTGACGTGAGAAAGTTGCTGATCACTACATTCCCCTCCTATAGCATACATTTCTTACATATATTTGTATATTTGTAAATTAAAGGACTTTAAATCACTAATGGTAGTTACGATAAGTTTTTTCATGTCTAATTTATTCATAAAATATTTTAAGATTACTTACTGATAATATATTAATAATTATTTTAGATATTGATTTGATTTTAAATTGAGTAGAATTTTTAAGTACATATTTATGGACAAGTTACAAGGTAAAGTAATTTTTTCACATGCAGGACTGGCCAGCATACTCCCCTGATTTAAATCCCATAGAACATGTGTGGGATGCTTTGGGGAGATGCATTACGACACGATTGCATCTCATCAGGAACACACAGCAACTGAAACAGATGTTGATTGAGGAATGGGCACTCTTAAGACACTCTTTCACTTCAGTAGATGTAAGCACATGGTATTGAGTGTAATGATAATCTCTTGAAAATGTTTAAAGTAATGCATTTATATTTTTAAAATTAAGACTTTTTCAATTGCTTCGTATATTAACTGCGAAAAACCATAAACGAAGACATTATTTCTAAGTATTTTGCTTTTTTAGCACATAATTAGGTTACTCCTTAATGCCTAAAAATGGATTGCTAATATATATACATGTTGCTTGACAATATACAAATATAAATTTTAATTCCAAAACAATCTAAATCTTTTAAAATTTTAAAAGATTAAAGAAGTATGTATTTTACGTTTATATATACATATTATATATATCAAGACAATCTTAAAGTGGTTGCATATCATTATAAAAGTAAAGCATTGAAAAAACGTAACACTTGTCAGGCTTTCTAAATCTAAAAAATTGAAATTGCTTTATTAAATTATCAAAAATCACAGGAAAGAGTTAGTTAAATGTATCGCCGGATAATCACAGCACTAAGAAAAAACATCTGATATGAAGAAAAATTTAATTTTTAGTCATCAGATTATAATAAAAACTAAATCGCGCTTGACATCATTACAACAAATTTAATCTATTTTTCAACGAGCTTGGTCGTAGATTGTTATAAATTTGTAATATCCCATATTGTATTTTTGTAAGCTATATGAAGTTAATTGGTTTAAATTAGATTTAGTATTTTTCTGCTTACATAATATAAAAAAATTCTCTTTTAAGATTGAAGTATGAATTTTCTAGAACACAATAAAATGGCAACGAAAGAATCATTTTCAAGCCATGTAACAGATATGCCGATAGTTACTCCTTTTTAAAAAATTTTTTTCATTATAATTTGAAACATTTATTTAATAACTCATTACGACATTTACAATTATAATATATAAAATTAGCAAATGAATTTCTCTGATATATTAAACTACCTACATAAAGTTCTCGTAAAAATAATGGATATCTTTTTCCCCAACTTAATATATTCTTATTTAATATAATGCCACTGACCAAAAATACACTAATGCAAAAATAAAGTGAATCCTGAGCTTATGATACATTAAAAACGCACTATAGAGAATTTTTGGCATTAAATAACTATTTTAATCATTTCAAAAGAATAAGAAAAAAATAAAAATAACCGATTTTTTTTCTTATTTATTAATTATTTTATTTTCTTATTTATTATCTTATTTTCTTATTTATTATTTTTCTTATTTATTATATTATCTTTTTGTTTCTAAAATTATTCTTATTCAGATTATAAAAAATTTGAAATGAGCAGAATAATATTATTTTATTCTGAATCATTAATATATTTTCTTTGATATATTTTCATTGCCAATCTGTAACTTTCTCTCTTCTGCGTGTTGTCCGATACCTTATGGGAAACGGCAACAATTTGCAGTCCGATTCATGAAGCCGGCAATTTACAGAAGATTAACAGCAGGAAAAACTGAGTAGTACATGAAACACCCTGGAAGATTGTCAGCAAGGAGATTGTATCAGATCACTCATTCCTTTTCAAATATCCGTCACTGATCAATACAAAACCGCGTAGTAAAAAGCCCAAATATTTAGACTACTTTACCGTTGCTATATAGTCTGAGAAATTACACGATTTACATTGATTCAGTAATCAAAGCATTATGTTATAAACTGTTTTTAATTGCATTTTAAAAACATCAAGGATCTGTAAGTTAATCATGAGAATTTAATTCTTCTTCATGATTAAAGCCGAATACACTTAACTCTTAAATATCTTCAGCTTTATATTATTAATTCGAATCATTCTTCAGCTTAATATTGTTAATTCTATAATAACACGAATTAACAATATTATTATAGACAAAGCTGATAAACTATAGTTCAATAATATCATTTCGTAACATATTTTGGCTAATATCCACATTAGAAGAAAAAAAATAGCTGAATTGAAAAGCGTATAAAAAATAAATTTTAAATATACATAGATTGAAATCTGGGTACATTTCTTGCAAATGTATTTTTGAAAAAGACATCTGTTTTAATTTTAGCGAAAGTATTTTCTCTTTCGTTAGAATATCATTAAAAGGAAGTGACTTAAATCTCGGAGGAAAAGGATCTAACCATAAAAAAGATTTACAAACTAATTTCCAATGATAAATTTTTTCATTACTATATCCATTCGTATAGTTTCAAATAATGTTTATGTGAAACCCCTAATTCTCTTCATCTGTACAGGAAAATACCATTAACTCACTAAATTCCCAAAAATTTACACACACACACACACACACACACACACACACACACACA
>JAPDSC010136893.1:23260-33572 GCA_026290005.1 Latrodectus geometricus
AAATAAAGTGGACACTAATATTGCTTTGTATTATTTGGTATAGTCTATTCTATTCTTCATGATATTTCTAAGTGTTCAGAAATTCAACGATAAAAAGAGATTTTGCTGTATTATTTTCATAATATGTCCTCAAATAATTAATACGTTATAAAGTTGGGAAGATGTTTGGTTTGCCCTTTGGCCAGATTAAAATAGATTTCTGCGTGAGAAAATGACTGTTATAATGATATAATCTGATGAAATGAGTTAACAATTATATTCTGTACTATAGAGATTTATAAAATTTTAACCAAGATTGTTTTGTTTTTTTCACAATGATTTGATACGTATTTAAACTTTATTTTCCTTACTTGGAATAATTATATATAGTTGAAATATATTTAAAAAAAGGATAACATTCTATTCAAAATCCCAATACACAGTTGCAACATTTTTGTCTCTAGCATTTAAGGGTAGCAAGAACTGTTGCTTTGATTGAAAATTGACTCGAATGAAAGACCGGCTACAAACAATTTTTGACTTTTGGTAGAAATCGAACAAACAACACGTGTGGTGAAATTTGCAGATGACTAGTGTTGATTTGAATATTTATATAATCAAGATAATAAATCATTTTTACAACATTCTTACTGTTTCGAAACCGTGATACTCTAAGGTTTGAATTGCAAAATCGACTTATTTTTATGTAAGACATTTGAAAACAATATTAAAAGGGATGAGTGATCTGCCTCAATCTCTGCTGAGACACATCGTGTTTACCTGCCTAAGCCTTCCTGCTCATTATAGCAACAATTGCCTGCTTCGCATGAACCGGAATCCATTCTATTGCCGACATCCCAGAGGAATCGGACACCACCAGAAGTGAGAAAGTTACAGACGACTGAATTCTAAAACTGAATTCTTGTTTTATATAAATAGTGGATTGGGATTGAATCCTACGCCTTCAACTAAAAAGATAGTGAAAGATTTTCCTTCAAATTACAACAAGGAATCTTTCATTATTTTCATCAAAAATGAAATTTTATACAAAATATCTAATTTAAGGTCTAGAATAATTGAATAAAATTGTTCTACAGCCTGTCGCCAGAAAGTTCGATAAATCAATTCTTATTTAAAAAGCTGTATTGTACAGCAAACAAATACAATTTACTTTCTTTCAAAAAAATCTCAAGGGATAGTAATGCACTGTTGGGAACGAGTATATAAGTCATGGAAACTCCAGCAAAACAGTTGCTTATGAATCTTGATAGCTTAATGACCCCTTGATAGGTTAGTGAAAAACTGTCTAACAAATTTAGGTTGTAAAGTTTCTAAAATGATCCACTTCATATTACCTGCCTAGGATTTTTACATATTCTCTAAGCCATATTCCATGGTCGACTATATTCTATCAGATAATTATTACACCAATTTTAATCTACTCACACATGATTAATGGTAAAACATGAATATGACTACGTTTTCAAGGATTATAGTTGTAATCAACTGAATATAGCAAAAAATGAATCAGTTGATGAAGTGAGAATTAATAGATTTTGAACATGGAATGATCATTAGAATCATAAGCACTGAATCTTGCATTTTGAACTCAGCTTGAGAAAGAAATATCAATTAATTTATAGATCTAAAGTTGGAGAAATTAAAGAGCACCACACACATATATTGCATCAAATATTAACAATATTTACGCAATTAAAGATATTGCTTACCACACTGAGAGGAATAATCATGAATTGCTCTTACTTTTGCGCAATTTTGTATCCAATAACAGTAATTTTAAGTAAGGGATGCCGGATAGACACTTGTGTCTTTCTCATGCAGAGAAATTTGACAAACTTAAAGTGTCGCAGAAATTATTTCGAGTTTAATTTATAAGCTTTGTGTCAAAAATTTCATTTCTTTGTAAAACTTTATCGATGGTGCATTAAAGAAAATAGATCAAACTATCCATATACCTTCCTCTGGAACTAACGCAGTTCGTAATTTTTAAGACAGGTATTTTTTTTTTATTTTTAATTGTCTGACACATATTCTTTGCGAAAACAGTTCATTTGATTCAAACCTCAGTTTGAATTTCAAATCACTTCAAATATTCCTGAAAGTTATTTTAAATAGTGAAATTCATCCATCGATTCGTCGAAAATTAAAAAACCATTGTTGTCTCAACTTCAACATTTAACTCCATTGCATGCAATTTTAACACGGATATCAAATATGCAAAATTTAAGTTTATTGTATTTATTCTAGCCAATTGATTTTATTTTTTCCATTTGTACTTTATTTTAAAGAACTTTTTAATTTTTAATGTATTCCAATTTGATTTAACTTTTTTCTAAAGATCATATCTATTGCTTATTGCCTTGCAGTCTTTCTCTATTTACTTTCTTCAGAATATGTATTTTAAATATACATATATACATTATATATATTTTTACTATAAATTATGTAAGGAGCTCAAATAAACTCTAAATTACTTGAAATGATTTGATTTGTAGGATAACAAAATATGAGATATCGTGATAAAACATACCATATCATGGTTTCATTCATATTTTTTTTAAATTTTTAATGTACCTTAAATTTTTGGAAATATGAAAACTGAATATTTCGTTTTATTTTATTTAAAATGTTCATAACCATTTTCAGTCATTTTATTATAGTTTATGATTAAACCTGCATGTTTTTGATATTTAATATTTTATATATTTGATAGTTAAAAATTAAAGGAAGTATATTTAAAATATGACAGAGGGAGTCCCAAATACCGAATTACAGAAAAATTATCTCATTTTAACAACTGTGTAATATCTAATTTTAATTCTATAATCGGTATTGGGCATATAAAAATTAACTAGCATACTACATAAAAGATTCTCTCCTGACTTTTAGAAATAAATGGATTTGCTTTATGTACCTGCTTTGTACAAACTTTAATTACTTTCCTCGTTCTTAGTTAGATGCAGTCATGAATAAAGACCAAATATTTTTCATTAATTTCTGAAATGTCTAGATAATTTAAAATTAAGGACACTTTTTAAAATGGTATTGATTTTGATAAAAAATGTTATTTTTCGATTCACGTCTTACCCTTCAAATATTGAGCTTTTTCAAAATTCCAAAATATTTCTACCTTTGTTTTTCTTACTTTACATAATTACGTAAGATATTTGTAAAAATCATATGAAAAAGGAATGAGAGTTCCACAACAGTGTCACTGCTCAATTGCATATTTTTGGCCTTCCCCATTTTGCTAATCATTATAACCCCAACGCTTAAGCACAGTATCAATTATACTATGCTTAAGCGGCGGGTTATACTAAAGTAGACAGCTCGAAATCACCATCTTCAGTGACAAATCTGGCAATAAGCAGATGTGAGAAAGTTGCCGACCACTCCATGCCTGTTTAATTATACGCGCTTCTTACTTATGTTTGTAAACTAAAGGAGTTTAAGGAGTTAATGGTAGTTAAGTTTTTACATGTATACATATATTATACAGCATTTTTCTAACAAAAATATTTTAAGAAACTACTGAATATAAATTAATAATTACATTTTAATTAAATGGTTTGATTTTTAAACTTTGTAAAACTTATGAGAGTTCCACATAACAGTCTCACTGCTCAGTTGCTTATTTTTGGCCCACCCACTTTGTTGACCATTACAACCGAAACGTCGATTTGATTTGCAACATCTAAGTGAGTACTTCTGGTAGCTAAAATGTATTTATATAGATCTCTTCAAAGAGTTACAATAATTGCTATTTGATTAATTTTTCACCTTAAAGAGCAATATTTCTTCATTAAGTTTAGAAAATTACCTATTTTATAAGCGATACATTTTATCAGTTTCGGCTTTTTATTTATGACTATTTTTCTATTTAAGTTTTTTTTAATAATGAATAAACTTGTCTTCATTTGAATGATTTCTTCTAATTTTCATTATAAATAAACCTGATTATTGATAATGAATTATTGTAACTATGATAATTATTCTGTTTTCCTAATTATTTACTGTCTATTTTTATAATATTTATTTGCTATGTTAATGACATGACAGTCATCTTTAAAATTCATAAGAAGTTCTATTTATTCAAATAATCAGATCAAAGAATTTTATTTTACATTTTTTAAAATTTAATAGGCTTTGTTTTTTATTTCTATGTTCTTAAATTACCAAGTGACACATTGTATTCTTTAAATAATTTTATATAGTCTATTTTCCTCTTTACAAACCATTTTGTTTTCTCAAACATTCTTTCATAAGACAACGGAGACAACCCATAATCACTGGCCACATTCCTGAATGCTGAATGAAATATAATGAAAATATTTATTTTTATCATAAAATACTTCCGTGTACTTTCCATGTACGATATCAAAAGTCTATTATATGTTGCAAATGTTTTCCTTCATTGATCAATGCCTAATATTATAAATTTTGTACTACAAAAAATATCTTAATCTGAGCTGAAGTAATGTATATTTGGTTGTTGTATTAAGTTTAATATTCAGAAATGTTTTCGAAAGTAGATCTATTATTTCAAAATGTATACTAGCAGTTGGCTATATGTAATTTCGAGTATTAAATATGCTTTGTATTTGGATAAATGGTATCTAAATATTTTGGATTACTTTATTTAAAACGCTTTTCATTATTTTAATTCATGTCAAGAAGAGGTTAAAATTAAAACATGTGGTTAAATGCAACAGTAAAGCAAAAAAAAAAAAAAAAAAAAAAAAAAAAAAAAAAAAAAAAAAAAAAAACAGTCAAATGAAAACATTAAGATTACATTAATTAAAATAGGTTTGAGTTAAAAATAAAAACATGTATTAATAGAAGCGTTGATCGGGAAAATTATATTAATAATATAAAACAGTATGAGAGAGAGAATTTACAGTAAACAGTAGAAATTTAAAGGAAATTTCTATACAAGCTACACTTTCTAAATTATTTTCATTATCAATATTTAATTACGGTCATGAATAAGAGTAAACTGCTTATTCACACACATTACTTTCGCTACTGTTACAAATTTTCAATGTTTATGAAATAATATTATTAAAAGTATTTTTTAACTCACAAATCTTAATCAGGATAAATATTTTTGAGTTACTTGCATTTCTGTAAATTTAAGCTGTGAAGAACTTTATAGGCTATGTATATATATATAATGTAAGACATTCATAACTAAATAGAAGGGAACGAGTGTTCTGCTGCAGTCTCCATGCACAGTTACGTATTTTTGGCGTTTTTCTTTTATTGTTTTGAAGAACCGCTATCAAGCAAACACGCATAACACCAATTACCAAATTCAGTCATGAATCGGTCTTAATAAATTACCGACTACCTAGTCTTGTAGAATCGGGCATCACACAGCAGAGAGCTGCAGAACACTTATTCCCGATAACCATTGATAAGCTTATTTGATATATTTCTAAATGAAAATAATTTAAATTATTAATGGTAGTCATTGACATCGTTTGATCTGTATATTGTATGCAGGATTCTTTGAAGTATTGAAAGACAAGTTATAAAATATCAACTGTTATACTTTAATCATTGACATTTTCTTTTAAAGCACACAACATTTTAGTAATAAATATTTATAGATCCTTACGGACATATAATCTTACAAATGTGTGATAAAGGGAATTAGAAAATACTTTTACAAGATTTTAAAATAATTTAGTGAATTAAAATAATTAATTTTTTTATAAGTGAAGTATGTAAACTGCAGTGTATCCTTAATAAAAGTTAAAATAACAGTTTTAAAACAGAAGGATCCAGAGTGAAAATTAATTAATTTTCAGCACTTGTTGTTTTTTCTACTCTTTCACCATATATTTTGAAATCTTAATACATTATAATTTGGTATAAAAAACATTAGTTAAGTAAGCAATAGAAATTAACTTTGAATTTAAAATATAAAATATTAACAATTAATAAAAAATTGCATTATACTGACGTAGGTTTTTAATATTAATTTAATTTTAGTTAATACATCTGAATAATTCGAAAGATAGAAATGAGAAAAATATTTTTTGTAAGAATTATAAAAACTATAAGAGTGAAAAGTAAATTCTCTATATTGTTGTCAAGATACCTTGATTTAGTAAGTTTACTTTATCTGAATATTTCTCACGTGTCAGTAAATATTTATTGCTTTCTTAATATAAATTTCTTAAAAAATGACAAAGTTATTTTATGAATATTTTTCTTTTTTAATGGCTATTGATGAGAATGCCGTTGTCGTAAAGGAAATGGACACAGAAGAATGCAACTTCATTAAATCTGGACCGGGTAAAATTAGTAATATATTGCACATGTGGTGTTACTCTTTTATTTGTCGTATGGTGCATATTAATCAACCGAAAATAAATGTAATAAAAATTAAGATTTATAACTAATAAAATTATTCTGTAATATGAAAAACACAATCCTGATTGCCATAAGAAAAGTATTTTCGTATTCTTAAATATAATTATTTATTTGGCATGGTGAATTATAATTATCTATTGGAAGTCAAAATGTAAAATTGCGTCATATTAATTTCGAAATTATTTAACACATTTTTAATCCTTAACAACTTAACTAGGAATAATTTGAAATATAATTAAAATTGGATAACAAATTTTTGCACTCTCTTCACTCAGTTGCAATTTTCTTGTGTGTGTTTATTCTGGTTTTTAATATTTCATATTCAACTTGTAAGCCAAGGAAGAGGTATTGATTTAATTTAAGACTGGGACTACTAACAATTGGTGATCTATGTGGGTAATCGAACAACATGCACATGTGAAAAAATTGCAGATGACTCATGTTAATTAAATTTAATCAAGATAAATTTTTTAGTTTAGTTCTTAGTCGTGAAATGGTAAAAGCTTTAACTGCTCATAAAGCAAGTTGTGTAAAATTATATGAAAAAACTTAAAGGATATGTGAGTTCTCAACTACAATCTCTATTTAGTTAATTACATTTTGTCCAAAGTTTTTTTGTGCATTTGGACTCAAGCATAAGATCATAACAACAAATGCCGCATTCAATCATGAATCGGACTTCCGTGCGGAGCCGGACGAGACGCAGATGCGAGAAAGTAGCAGATCACGCATGCTCACTTGAGTCGTTTACGATTCTTACATATGTTTATAAATTAAGGTAATTTAAAGAGTTAATGATAGCTATGGAATGGTTTTTATATTTGTAAATGAAGGGAATTTAGAGTGTCTTATAGATTAGTTGAAATATTCTGTGAATGGGTTATATAATGCTCAAAATTCTTTCTAGTACGCAGTCTCTACTATATTTTAACCCCTAGGTTAATTTTCACAGCCTTTTAATACCTTTATGGTCAGCGGCTTTAAATTAAAGGCATAAATGTATTCAGAAAGTGTTTTAAAAAAAATTCTTGAAATTTAAATAAAAGTTATTCTTTTACAATGTTTTTGTTAGAAACAAAGAAGAAATGGATTTAGGCAACATTCACAATATATTATTTTAAAATTTTAAATTTTAAAGGCTTTGTTGTTCAGACAACGTTGCATTGTGTTCTTCTAAGATAAATTTTTACTTTATTTTTTGATTTTTTTGAAATGGTAAAACTTTTAACTTCTTAACGCGGATCATTGTATAAAGGCATTTGAAAATATGTTAAAAGGGAAGAGAGATCTGCTAGAGCCTCGGCTCAGTTGTTTATTTATTACATTAAAATTTATGCTCAGTTTTAAAAAATTAAATTTAAAAAATTTAAAAATAAGTTTCACTTAAAACAAATAACATCCAAAAACAAAGAACACATAAAAACTTGCAATTTTCCCAATTTCATTCTTTTAAGAAAAATTTGAAATTTGATATCCAGATTTTAAAAGGAAATTAAATTGTGTTTTATTCCATTTTTTCTAAAAAATTAAATATTTTAAACTCTTAAAAATGAACATTATGAATTTAAATTTAAATGTTTAAGAATTGCTTTGTTAAGGAAGAATAAATCACAAAACACACACATTTAAATTTGCGTAACAAACACTAATTTAAATAGAGACTTTAATTAATTATAATTACTAAGCAACTATAACATTTCTTGCCTTGGAATAGAAATTTGTTTGCTTACAATTTTGAGTTTAAACTCATTGCTGCTGATCCATTTATGAACATTCAGTGAGATAAAATGCTTGAGCAATATTCTTATCTTCAGAGCATTAGTCTATGTCTTGATTACCAACCTCACAGAGGGTGCTTCGTGTAGCTAAAATGAATTTAGATCTCCGCAAACTTTCAATAATAGTAATCTGAAGAAAATTTTACCTTAAAGCAGTATTTTTACATTAAATTTTTAAATTTTCTTATTTTATAAGCGATACATTTTATCAGTTTCGGAGTCTTATTTATGACTATTTTTCTGTTTTAGTTTTTTTAATAATGAATAAACCGGTTTTCATTTGAATGATTTCATCTAAATTTTATTATGAATAAACCTGACTATTGATAAAGAATTATTATAATTATTCTGTTTTAAGAATTATTTACGGTCTATTTTTATAATATTTATTTGCTTTGTGTTAATGACAGTCATCTTTAAAATTCATAAGAGGTTCAGTTTATTCAAATAATCTGATCAAAGAATTTAATTTTACATTTTTAAAATGTAATAGGTAAATCTATGCTTTCAAATTACCAAGTGACACATTATATTCTTTAAGTCATTTTATGTAGTCTATTTTCCTTTTTACAAACCTTTTTGGGTTCTTGAAATTTCTTTCATAAAACAACGAAGAGAGAACTTATAATCTCTGACCACATTCCTGAATGAAAGATAATGAACATTTTTTTTATCATAAGACACTTCTAGAATTACCATGTTAGAATTGATATTTATTCCCTATAATTTTTTTTATCTAACTCAAATGAAAATCTTTCGGGTTCTCACTGTTGGGTTTGTTAATGAATTAAGTGGCATTTTCCATGTACAATATCAAAAGTCTATTATATGTTGCAAATGTTTTCCTTCATTGAGCCATGACTAATATTATATATGTACTACTAAAAACATCTCAATCTGAGCTGAAGTAATGTATATTTGGTTGTAGTATTATGTTTAATATAGAGAAAGGTTTTTTTTAAAGTGGATGTATAATTTCAAAATGTATATTAGCAGATGATTCTATGTAATTTCGAGTATTTAATATGCTTTGAATTTGAAGAAAGGGCATCTCAATATTTTGGATTACTTTATTTTAAAACGTTTTTCATTATTTTAATTCTTGTCAAGAAGAGATTAAAATTAAAACATGTGGTTGAATACAATAGTGAAGAAAAAAAAATTAACCCATTCTTATGAAAACATTAAGATTACATTAATTTGAATAGGTTTGAATTGTAATAAGAAAAACATGTATTAAAGGAAGCATTGGTCAAGAAAATTATATTGATAATATAAAACAGTATGAAATTACAGTAAACAGTAGAAATTTACAGGAAAATAATGAAATTTCTATACAAGCTACACTTTTTAAATCATATTTTCATTATCAGTATTTAATTACGGTCATGAATAAGAGTAAACTGCTTATCCACACACATTACTTTCGCTACTGTTACAAATTTTTAATGTTTATGAAATAATATTATTAAATTAAAGTATTTTTGGATTCAAATCTTAATCAGGATAAATACTTTTGAGTTACTTGCATTACAGTAAATATAAGCTGTGGAAACCTTTAGGCTATATATATATGATGTAAGACATTCATAACTAAATAAAAGGGAACGAGTGTTCTGCTGCAGACTCCATGGTCAGTTACGTATTTTTGGCGTTTTTTCTTTGTTGTTTTGAAGAACCGCTATCAAGCAAACACGCATAACATCAATTACCAAATTCAGTCATGAATCGGTTTAAATAAATTACCGACTACATTGTTTTGTGGAATTGTTCACAGGGTGTCACAGAGTGCTGCGTATAAACTTAAAGAGGAGGGAGAGAACACTGTGCAGAACCATAATTACATAGGAAAGCATGGGCGTAAAGCGATATTTGGTGCAATAAGTTAACTCGCAAGTTCGGAAAGTGTGGTTTCCTCATTTCAGACATGGACAAAGTGGAATAAACATGCATCGTTATATGAACGCAGTTGGCGTATCTAAGGCGTAGCTGATAGAAATGGACATGTTGCTCTTCGGTTGTATGGGAATGGTAAAAGTACCCAACGAAGACATAACCGAAACAACAAACTTTCGCTCAGGTGCATTAAACCTGGTTGAACATGGGTCCTTCAGAGTTACGATTGAAGTTATTGGATGGCAACGAACATTCAT
>JAPDSC010136897.1:0-57054 GCA_026290005.1 Latrodectus geometricus
TAGAATAAAACACAAACTTTTCGTATTGCAATAAGGTTGTCACACACTGAAAAGAATGATGTCGGCGGTAGTGTTTTGACAACTTAAACCCCTTTGGGAAATTTGCAAAATGTGCTCGGAATTTCTCCATTGTTGCTTGTAGAAACACAAAAAAAAGTGTCTTCTTTCGGGGATGTTAAAAACAAATTTAATTTCGTCCATCGCCTGGAGAGTCGTTCCAAAAACGAAGAGTAAAAACCAGACTTCCTAGAGACTTGGCGAAATGTCTCGCGCCGGACAGATAAATAAAAAGTCTAGACTTTCGGAAAATTTCTGTTACTCATTCCTGCTGCTTTGAATTTGTTAATTTCGAGAGATATTAATAATGTTTTTTTTTTATTATTTTTATTTTTATGGAAATGCGTTCGCCGGAGGAAGTTATTTGGGTTTTATGCGAATTACAAATGCGCACGACTGGTAAGATATCGCACAAATGGCTGACTTGGAAGCTAATTATAACTTAAATGTGCATTTGGAATAAATGGAATCATGACGTTGCGTAATGTCGCCAATAATTTGTATTTTTGTTAATATTCCTCGTTGGTAGTTGTTGTAGAAATAATTTTTTAAAGTGAGATGATTGTGATAATGATTTTATTAATGATAAATTAAATTCAAGAAATGTTAGTTTATATCGCGAATTTAATTTAAAAAAAAAAAAAAAACTTTATTGAGAAGAGGAAGTTTAGTCTTATACGATTGAGAGTTATAAGACATTCCACCTACGTAAAAATAATGAAATACAAAAGTCATTATATTATCATTATCAAAATGTGGCAAACATTAACTGTACGGTCACCCTTGGTGAATTATACAAAATTTCGCCGTTTTCCACATTCATAATTTGTATTTAAAAAAAGGGGGGGGGGGAATTTAAAAGAAAATATTCCCTGTGAGGGAAAAAAAGGTTGCCAGAATATGTTATTATTGCAGAAAGTGGGAAAATTGCGCCAAGGGTGACCGTACAGTGAATCTGAACTCAAAATTTACTATAATAAATTTTGTTTAATGGACGATATAAGTCGTGTTCTTATAATTTTGGCGTAAATTTAAATATACAAATATTTAATTATAAATATTTGTGTATTTAAATTTACTAGAGACTTGGCGAAATGTTATATTGTTATATGTTATATATTATATAATGAAAGAGTTATATTGTTTTAGAAAAACTCAGTAAGTCAAATTAACAAAATATTATTCATTTTTTCAAAATATATAAATTTTTATACAAAAAGAGTAAACTATTATTGTAGCACTATGTAATTATATAGAAAAAGAATAGCATTGAACACACCGTCTGAATTTGCGAATTAAATTAATAGATTAATAATTAAAAAAATGTATGAAGCAAAGAAATAGAAGAATGTCAAATAAACATCTAAAAATAGAAAACTAGAACAAAAAATTAATTTCATTCCGAATTTGTGTTAGGATTCCGGAAAATAAACAAAATTAAATGGTTTTCATTAAGTTTATAGAAGAAGAAAATAGAACAAAAGTAATTAACCTAAACATAAAGAAAATGATACACAGTTAAGAAGACGCTATAAAAGAATTGTTCCAATTTATGGGTCAACACTCATACCTTGAAAAAATCCAAAAAATATAAAATATTTGAACAAAATAGATTAATATATAATGTGCAACATATTTATAAAATGAAAATTAAATTTAAGGATAAGAATTTTTAAAATTGTGCAATAAAAAATATCTTCAAATTAAATTCAAGTATGAAAATAATAAATACAATTAGGAAACTTGCTGAAAGTTTGAAGTAAAAAGTGTGGTATATAGTGAAGAGATGCAATATGAAATAATTATGTAAATATGAAGGAGAAAATGTAAGAGTGAAAAGAATAAAATAAAAAAAAATACATAAAATAAAAATAAAAAAATAAAAAAAAATTAATGATTGAAACAGGAGTTCTTATAAAAATGAAAAAGTTTGTCTAAATATTAAAATTTTTTTACATCTGATAAAAGATGAAGGATATTATAGTATTTATATTAAGCTTTATATATATTCTTTGATTCTGACATGCAATATTTTAAAGCAAATGCTGAAGAATACATAACAAAAAGCTGTTTCTATATTTCTAATCCTCTCTCTCGAAATTATTGATTACAATGTTTTTCCATCTTGTATATATCGAATTGTGTTTGTTTGATAAATTTTGCTATTCTGTGTAAAAAGTCAATGAGTTTACTGTAATTTTTTTTTTTAAGGATTTGTACTTGTTAAAGATTACAGGTATTGCTATATTAATGGAATATTTTCTCATTTTGAAATAATTGAATCTTTTAAAGCTCCCTTGGGCCAAGCAGTTATTTACAAGATGAGAAGCCTTTTGTGTGGGAAATGATGTTACTTGAAGCTTGGAAGATATGTGTTTGTTAAACTTTTTTTTTTGTTAGTATAAATAATTTATAGTACTACTGGACCTTATGATATCTGAAATAACTGATCGAATAGCCTGACACAACAGAAAGCCATTGTTAGGTATTTAGATGTGCACCACGTAAATTGCCATTTGGGACATGTTTTCATAAATAGTAGACCCTGTTCACATATCGCAAGCATAGAAAATTCTCAAGCACGCACCTCGACAGATCGGTCTGCAGCTCACTCCCATTGTTTAAAGGAATCGAACTCGAGATATGCCACACTAAAGACCTAAACCCCCCTCCCTCCAAGTATGTTACTGTGAGTTTAAAACATGTGAATATCACGACATGGTTCCCACTGTGTAAACTGAATTCTGCCCTCAGCTACTTTCTCTCGCCCATCTTGCGCAGAGGGAGGGAGGGAGGAGCTGCACTTTCTACACCGTCTCCCTGGATGCAGGCGGGGGAATCATGAATAATTGATGAGTAAGAGCTCCCGATTTTTCCTCAATCCCCATCTCCGGCCTCTTATTATTTTCCTCTAACCCCTGCAGACCCCCATTCTTTGCATTCTTTCGGCCTGCACCTGCTTCCGTCGCTCCTAATGGCTTATTGACTTTTCTGGTGTTGTTGATTTCGCCTCTGGCAATGTTTCTTGAATGATTGACGAATTATATTGTATCGTGCTCTGACATTTATTATAACCCCTTTAAAATTAGAGCCGAGTGAATTGTTATAGTCTGGATTTTAATTGAACTGTTCGTGGGTTCGATTCCCATCACTGTCATGGATACTTGTATTACGTTCAGGCTGCTGAGTGTTTAACTTGCTGCATGAAATACTGCGTATGATTATTTTGATGTTTGAATAAATTCATAAATGAACAACAAACAATTTTGATTATTCAGTGTGCCTGAAATTAAGAGTGTTTCATTATTAGAATCATAATAAATATACCTACTAAATACAAATTAATTTTATTTATGAACTTAATTACTGAGAAATTAAGTTTATAAATAAACATATTAAGAGAGAGGTTATGAAGAACAAAGATGTTATGTCATCATTCTAATTATATAATGAAAACACATGGTAATATATAGAAATTATGTGGAGTAAATTAAAAAGGCATAAAAATGCTTGTTGTATTTATTTATTTTAGAAATGGTTAGTCGCATCGATAATAGACAAAACGATGAATAAACTTCAAGAATCGCATCGAACTAGCCGGAGTTATTATGAAGGGAGTTCGCCAAAATGCACGTGTTGTCTGCGTGACGTAGAGGTGTAGTCTCGGGTGGGTGTGTCTCTGACGTCATAAGGAGAGTGTAGGAGTAGGTGAATGCCTAACAAAGCGTGAATTGCAGTTCTGCTACTGATTTAAAACTCCGTTCTGTTATCTGTTTCGTTAAGCGCAGTAAAATTGTTCTTCACACCACCCTATTTTTTTATCGTTCTTTATTTGTATTAGGTGTCAAGTTACAGGAGTAGTTGCTACATTGTAAAAAGTTAATTGTGTTCAAAGAAGTTATTCAAAACTCTTGTTTAAAGTCGCTGCATCGCTTTTTTTTTTTTCTCTATAGTCGATGACTTAACAGGCTAATGCTTTTTTTTTTTTTTTCAAATCCAATATTTATTATTGCTTTTCTGGAGGACTTTTCGTAGAGAGTAGGACGTATTCATATGTCGCAAGGGAGGAAACTCTGAAAACTCTTGAGCACCCACCGAACCCGGAATTTTCTATTCCGAAGAAAATAGTTATGCAGTTCTGCTGCAACGAGCTCTTTTACATGTTATTCATTTTTATGTTTAACACAAGAAACATAATTGCAGTCAATCACCTCTCATGCAAAATGAGTAACCCATAAGAAACTTTGCGTTTACAACAAATTACATTAATTCGTAATACAATCTTTGTCAATGGTCTCACAAGAAATGTATTACATATTGCATTAATATTGCATCCATGTTTAATGAAACGGAATAAAGAGAATGGTCATGCATTTAACCATAGACTTATGTTGCCTCAGAGCTACACGGTGATCTATAGCTGGAAATTATACATCCTACTTTCCGTCTTAATAATTTCATTTTAAACAGAAATACTGAGTTCTAAGAGATTTGCCGAAATTTTTCTCCCGAATTGCTCAAGACAAAGTAGTATCTAAGCTCAAGCCTTCAAATTTGCCTCGGGGTTGGATGCTTGTAGTGTTTCGGAATACACATTAAAACATATGGTCCATTTAGTTCAAAGCTAAGAGTTTTGTTTAAATACTAGCCGCGTTATAAATTTGACAACGGTGTTTAAATTTTAAGGGTTAATAATTGTCTGTCTGTTATGCAATCTGATACTGTTTACTTCTTTCTCGTATGCTTTCAATTACATTCATTGTTTCAACAAAGTCAACATCTGGAAATAAATTTACGCGAATTATTTCTACTGCCGCGCATACCTGGTGTGTTAACTTCAGAGTCGAATATAATTGCTTGAACAGAGTATATTTATTAATATATTCATCTCTTTTCTTCTGTGGTCGCAGTATTTTCCCCAAAAAATTTTCTTCAAATACTTATTGAAAAATTATGAATATTTGTCAAAGGAATGATTATCTTTTGAAATCTTATTAGTTGATCTTGAATTTTTTGTTTGTTAAAAATATGAATATTATTAATCTGGATGATTTCAATTTTATTATTATTAAGCTGTTAATTTTAGATAGTTTTTATAGCTTATAACAATAAATAATTATATAATAATTATTTTATTTTAATTTTATTAAAATTAAACTGTGATAATGCATTATTTTTATAATTAAATTATTATTCTTGAATATATTGCAATGTTAGGATTGCTAACTAATTAACTGTTAATATTAGCAAATTCTAGAATTTTAATTTTTTTGTATTATGAAAACCGTGCCTACTGAATAGCTTGTGCTCTGTGCTTTTGTATTAAAAATACTGAATTTATAGACCAACAAATCAAACCATATTATACAATATGTAATTCTTATTTCTTTTGTTTCATGTAATTTAACCAAATTCTTGATAATTCCCACGTCATGTTGCTTTCCGAATTTTTATTTTTTCTTTAAAGAAAAAGATTAAAGAAAAAAAAAAGTCATAAATTTGGCTTGTATTATTCTTCTATCCTCTATGAAGAAAAAAGAAAAAAGCTTGCTTTTCGAAATTTTACGGCCACACCTTGCCCATTTCGCGAGCACCTGGGGATTAAGCCGTTTTTTTTATGTGAACTTTAGGAGAAAATGATGGGATTTTTTTATGTGAATGAGGCTTGAATGATTGGATTTTACTCATTTCTCATCGCTTTTATCATTAATTAATTAATGGGAGTTAACTGTTTGATCAACTGGTAGCGCTGGACAATACTTTCTCTATTTGTGGTTTTTATAAGTATTTAACGAGAAAAAAAGTTTTTTTTTTTTTGGCCGCTGCATTTGTTTATTTAAATGATTTTACGTACACCAATTTTTAAGTGTGCAGAAATAAATGAGAGCACAGAATTAAAATAGTTTTACTAAGTTTTTAAAAAGTAGTGATTATTGTTTGTTAAACAATCTTTTTTGTAGTAGCATTAATTAAAAATGTTAATGTATAATATGTAGATATTGACCATCATTCTCATAAGTTTCTAAAGTGGTAGGTATAAGCAAAATGAGTCAAGTAAGTAATTGAAATGTAAAAAAGAAAAAATAAATAAAAAAAAGCATCGAAAAATGAATAAAATAGCAACCTGGAATGATTATTAGTCCTTTACCAATGGAATAAATAATACTTCAAAAGAAACTAATACTTGGATCAAAAGAAACCAAACCAAAACAAAAGCATAAGAAAATTGAAGCAAATTATAAAGTTAAAACTGCCAAAGAATGAAATCCAATGAAAATAATGTGTAAAAAATGATACAATAAATCGGTAAATGCATATGTTTGGGGGGGGGGAGCATAATTTAAATATGTTATCATGGCTAAAATTCTTTATTACATTATTAAGAAATTATTAGTTTCTTATTACACTTTTGAGTTTTTTGTAAATATGAATTTTAAATCGCAGTGTGCAGACTGTCTATAAAGTTGACTTCTTAGCTTCAAAATGTCCTGGAAATAAAATTATTTCAATGTTTGAATTAGAATTTTAATTTTCGATGAGAAATATTTTTTAAGGGAAAAAATCTCTAGTATTAGGGTTAAAAAAATTTTCAGTTTGGTGATGTGCGTTCTATTATTAAGAATGAATTATATCTTCTGCGGAAAACCCACGCGCATGCATGCGTTCTCTCTGCTGGGAAAATTACTCTTTGCGAAAGAAGATACGGTTGTCTGAAATAACTGACACCGACCTCGTCCTGCAATCGATTCGTATATCAGGTTCTCTAGAAGGGGGGAAGGGAGAAAATTGATGATCTCTGTTTGGGAAGATAAAAGAGACTCCTCCAAATGGAAAAGGGATGGCAGTTGGTTTATTAGAAAATATTTTCTTTTCCGCCATTTCATTTTTTTTTTCTCTCTTGCATTTTCTTCATAGATTTTGTTGCCTGCATAACTTGAAATGTGAGGTGAAAATTTTTATCTTATTTGATTCGTATTGGTTGAGTATTACCACGCGATTCCTTGTGTTTTGTTTATTTATATCCTTATGGGTGAAGAAATGAAATCGTAGTGGTTCAAAGTTAAAATTATATTCCAAAATTGTACAAATTTATGAAGACTTCGTGTATCTCACCTAATTGTACTAATTGTATATAATTGTATCGAAAACAGTTTCAAACAAATGAAAAAAATTTGCAAAATATTATATTTACATTTTTTTAACCACTCCTTTTACACTTTACACTATTAGCTTTACACTTTACACCTTTTATACTATTACACTTTACACCTTTTACGCTATTAGCCTATTACCTTTTACACTATTAGCCTATTAGAACACGTTTAATAAAGCTATTATCAAGTTTCTATTGTTAGCGCTCTTGTTTTCAGCTTAACAATTTATGGGTTCGAGTCCCATCTCGAATGTAGTTATGATTATGAATCCACTTTAAATTATAGGTACTGATCGAATTAGCAGTCACTATTAAAAATAATCAAAATGGAAGAAAGACAATATTAAATTAGAGTTTAAAATCATCTCAAACTAATTTTAAAAATATACATACTACTAATTTTTATAAAAAATGTGATGAAAAATTTATAGTTAATTGATTATAAATTTTATCTATTTTAGTGGCGTAATTGAGACCAAATATCTTGGCGAGATTTGTTTTGGCCTAGTGCCCATAACAATGGGAACAATTAAAAATCCTCTACTCAATAGTGCTATGATGCCGATATGTGATGGTGATTATTTAAGGAAGAAACGAAAGCTGTTTCTATACATAATTGGTTTTATACTTATTAAATGTTGTAAGTTATATTTTTAACCTTGGGTTTCTAAGGTGTAATTTTAAGATTATGTTCAAAATCAATTGAAAAATATTTTTATTAAAAATTTTGAGAATTGAAACATTTTTATAATATTTAATGAGGATATAGACAATTGTTTTAGCCGAAAGAATTTTATTTTCTAAATCTGTATCAAGATGATACATGCGTACAAGTGTTTAAAATATTTTCTGTACACCGTTTTTTTGAATTCATTGACGCCGCGAAATTTTATGTTAATTCGTTTGCATTTTAAAAAAATAACATTTATTTCGTAGCTATTTAAATGTTTTGGTTGTTTTTATATAATAATAATACATATTTTTGCTAAGAAAAATGTCCTAATTGTCCAGCAGGTAACAAAAATTAAATACTCAGAATCTTAATGATCAACATCAGTCAACATTTTCCAATTAATTTGCTAATATATCATTGTATTTAAATGTCCCGTATCTTTAGTTGACGTGAAAATAACTGATATACATTTTTCTAGACATTGAAAACCGGCAATTCTAGGATACATATTGTGGTTCATTTTCTAGATTCACTCCAGGGGAAGTGCATCTCTAATATCGTTTTCTAGGAACGATATTACACGTGGGTCGGCGTCAGTAATAGGTTTTCGTCTACGTGATGGCTGCGAGATTGCGTCGATGGAAATCCCTTGCGAATCGAGGGAAGAAGATTCTTCGCAAATCAGATTTGCGGCAACTGCCGTCTGATGCCGGAACATGCGGTTAATTCCTTACCCGAAGTTTATCCGGTAAGGAACGTGCGGACCTGGTAAATCCATCAATTTATTGACGCTCGTTTGGGAAGGGGAGCACTGACCGGCTGGTCCAATTTGTTTGGCCTTGATAATTCGTACACTTTTAGTTTATACGCTTATTACAGATGCATTTTTTCCTTCTGGAAACAAAACATCGAACTGACGTAACTAAGGATCATCAGACTGAATAGGCCGATCCATGGTAGGTTTAATCTATCGGTTAAAATAATGATCCTTGGTAGGCCCATGTCTCACGTTAGTAATCAAATTACGAGTGATGGGTGGCACTCAAACGTCGAACTTGTCAACTAGGATTGCTTTAAATAATAGTTGGCTGTATTGAGCGGGTTTGATTGCCATAAGTAACCAGAAATTTATTGCAATTAATTTATAAGTTTGATTTGTTTGTCCTAGGATGCTCACTTTCTGCATTCAAAGAGTCTAGATGGCCATTTGTAGGGTTAATTTCTAGCCCAATAGTTTTTTTAGAGTCCTACTTGGGACATTAGGGGTTGGAAACCGACTTCAAATCCCAAACTGAATTAACTGCATAGATTCGAATACCAAAACATTCTGGCTGCATGCGACTAGAATCTGAAATAGATTCTGGAAATGAGATCTATACACAAGTCTTGTAACAAACCACGGATTTTTGAACAGAAGGTCTGACTGCTCGTCATTCAGCAATAATATCTCGGCAATAATTTACAGAAAAAGATGTCTGATTTAATAAGATAACATTCAATTTAATTTCATGAGTGGATCAAGTTTTAGTAACAAGAATGATTTTCCTTATTGTTATTAAATGCATTCTTCGAGATTTCTCTTCCTTTATTAAGAAAGAGTTTATATTCAAAGTAATTTAAAACAATATTCAAAATAATTTAAAATAATAAAATTACTATCGCAAATTTTGATTTTATTTTGCATTATTGGCAGATTCAAATTTTTATTTGGAGAATCAGCTGTGAGCCATAAATCACTAGTAACCTGAACATATCTCGCATTGTTGGAAAATATATTTTTAGAATTTTGATACATATTTGAAAAAAAAAAAGTGTCGTGTTCTCTATTGTTTATAGATTTTTTTTCTTTCGGCACCTGTACCTTCGGCATCTCCCTGCCTTTTCCTTGCGGATATTTACAACACATCCCGCACTTTCGCACATTTTGATTCAGAAGGCATTTTCTCTCCTGTGTCCCCGCATTCACCTGCAGAGCTTTCTCGTCTTTCTTCCGGTTCCTAACAATGCTTCGCCCTCCCTCACCCCCACCCTACTTGTTTTGCGAAACGATAATTCCGGATTCAAAAGGAAAGTGGTTGACGCGCTGCGTAATCCAATATTCGTGGGAATACTAAAATGTTGTCAGTGGATATGCTTATAGCGTGTTTGTCTATTATCATTCGAAATCTATGCTTTCATTCTGATTTTTATTACCTATTTTGAAACGTGAAAAATTTATTAAATAGTAATATTTATGTTTGATATTTTATTAGGATTTTAAATGTTATGTAAATACTTTTTAAATGGTTTGAACATGTTGGTGCGGGTTTAGTTGAATACTTTAAATAAAATATTGCACTAATATCTAATTAATTATACTTATGCTTTATTTAATTAATTGAACACCTTGTTAAAGTATTTAACGAATTAATGTATATCAGAAAGCTGGTTTTTAAGTATATATTTAATTAACCATGAAGTGGTTGTTTCTTTCGTTACAGTTGAGGTCATGCGTACGTCATTTTATTTTACTTATCATTGGTCTGTGAGTGAAACAAATAGTCGTTTTCTCCTATAATGTTGAGTATACTACTTTGTCCACCCATCCAAAACAAGTGAATTTGTCAGTGGGATGAGCTCTTCAGTGAGCAGTTGGAAAGAAAATGTTGGCCAATATCTTAGTGGGATGGGTTATTTTATATATTAGTGGAGATTTCTCTCTCTCGATACCGCTATTAAAAAATAAATATTTATTAATCATTCAGTAAAGATAAATTTATTTCATGTAGCATGTAAAGCTCATTAAATATTAATATTGGATTGCTTATGTAAGCAATAAATAAATCATAACATCCATTTTAGGGTTAGTTTAAATCAGCAAAGACGCTATTTAAATGTTTTTTTTTAATTTTTTAAATATATACTTTTTTAAACGATAATTACTATTTTTCGTTGGCTTTATATCTTTTATTTGAATTAAACACTGCTTTGGTTATTTATTTCACTTATTGATCCTAACCATGACCACAAATTTGGGAATAGCAATTGACGTAATGAACCAACCGATTATTCGTACTTTTGTTTATATCCTTATGCCACGTTAGTGGTTGCTCTTTGAATAGATCGTCCGAAATAGAAAGTTTTTATTGGAGTATTCAAAATGGTTGAAGTTAAGAAATATATATGTTTCTTCACTTAAGCTATTTTGAATGTTGTGCATTTACATAATATTAATAAATTATTTGCTTAAAAAAATGTAATACCCATATGCCAATAGGTAAATATTGCTTCTGGTAATGGATTAACACTATTCTAATTTAATGATATAAATCTTAATGTAAACTGTGCGTGCACCGACATACTTTCCAAATTTAGAAGCAGGGCTAAGAAGATTAGACCCCCCTACCCAATACTACCAGTGATGTTGTTTTACTTGGAGGATATTGTGTGGCCATAAACTGTTCAATGTACCTCCTTAACGGCCGTATTCACCAACCAGAGTTAAACTAGGTTTCAAGGTAAAGGGCGAGTTAAGTCATGAAACGTTATTCACCACGACAAAAACAACGATTAACTCGCCTATATGTAACCCTAGAATAACCCTACGATTTCGGAGTGTTATCGCCGAGTCAGCAAACAATGGCGGACTTAAGCGATATGTTAGTTGACATTGACGTGCAAGATTGCTTGCCAAGCAGAAGCCGTCTTACGTGTCGTGTTCGGTTAACTCCAAAGTTGTTTTACACGGGAATTTCCCCGCGTCGTGAATAAGAATTGGCGAGTCATGCTAGAGTTGAGTTATATCCGAGATAGGCTACACTCAAGTTAACCCGTATTTGGTGAATACGGCCGTTAATGAGCAAGACGAATCGGAGGTTAGGTCGGGATTCGAACTCACTACCTTCCGATAGTATCAGAATGACGTCTCAACGAACCAGACCCACCGGGGCCACTAGTATAAATCGTAGATAAATAATTTGGAGTTAATTTGTTTCAACCTAAAACAAATATGTTGATCATTAAGGATATAACTATTCTTTAAAAATATCATGTTTCAAATTTTATATCGATATTAAAATCTTTAATTTTTCTCTTTTATTTAATTTTTTAAATTTATATAAATTCAAAAATAAAATGTTTTCAAAATTGAAATAGTTTATATGCACAAGTTATTTTGATGTATCGTGTTTGTTTCTATTTTAATTTTTTAATCGGGGAAGCCAATTTTCCTGCAGATGTAAGTGTAATAGTAATCAAAGTTTTCGCCTGAAGCAATCGTAATTTAATATTAGCGTAATTTCCTCACCCAACATTAATCATAATTGCTGTGATAATCTATTTTTTTTTTATGCAATCGACCCGCGATCTTCAGAACAGTGCATTACATCATCGCCTATTCCTTATTTTGGCGAGGAAATCCGGTTCTGGCCATTTTTTTGCTGTGATTGCTCCAAAACATTGGCGACTTACATCCTGATTTTCGTTTACCAAAGCTATTTATAGAAAGATTTATAAGGAAATATTTTATCAATGTAATGAAAGAGACTGGTTTTAAGAGCACCCAGAGGTAAATCGCTGTATATTTAGATGATTAGAGGTTAAACGGGGGAAAAAAATTAAAAATTTAATCCAGAGTAATGGCAATTCAGATCAAAGTTCTATAAGAAAATTATCTAGAGCTGATATTTTTAGAAGGCAATCTTGAACACACTTATTTTATTGATGTATTGCATCCTATAAAGTTGTCCATATTCAAGTGTGCACTGGAAACATGGGAAATCAGAAGCCTTATTGAACTCTTGAATGAATAATAAATACCTAATGCATCATAAATATTTCATTCACTTCTGGATGTGATCAAACCCAGGAACTTTACTTCGAAGAGTGTAAATTTAACAGGGCAGGGCAATAATAAATTTTTTGTTTGACGGTTTTAGTTCTTCCTCTTCTTGAGCTTGTCAGATATGTGGCACCTATGCATTGTTGCATTTAGTACCATGCTCCAAGCCCAATTTTTTCCTAGTTCCATTGTCTTGGGTCACCTACTTTGTTTATGAAGTCTGATAGGCCCTCAATGGAGTTTAGGTGTAACTCTTTAGGATATGGATTACCTAGAGACGGTTTTCGTCAATATGAATCTTCATTTGATGCCGCATTACTGAGATATCAATCCAATGGTTACGCGCTTGCCTTATGTTCAGCAGCTCGTGGGCTCAAATCCCACCTTGGAGCAGGGTGTCTGTCGGTGTATACTTTAAACCATAAGAGTCTTGGTCTAACAAACCTTCTTGTGCAAAAAATGATGGGCAATCGATGAGATATCGACTGTTGAGCGCGACTAACTAAACTAAACCTTGGGTGTTTGTATTAGTTCGGGATTCACTTTAAAAGATAGGTGCCGGTCTAATGTATCGTCGAAGGACATACTAACCAAACGTGGATGGAATAATGAATAATCTATCATTAGAGACAATTAATTATTAGACTATTAGTGATTAAACACACCCTTATCCATGAAGATCCAAAATAATTGTTCGAAATCGTTATTTTCTTCCAATTAAAAAACGATATTCAAAATAAAAATCCAGTTTTTCGTAAAAAATAATAACCGCGGCATTTTTTTTTTTTTTTTTTTTTTTTTTTTTTTTTTAAATCCATAGTAACTGATTCCTGGTTCTGTTTTTCCATCCGTAGTTATTCACTCTCCTTCCCCCCTTTAATTATAGAATCGTGGTCGCATTATCAGAGCATAATAACTGTTATTCAGCCCCCGCTCTGGATCTGTTCCGCATAACTGGTCGCGTCTGAGATTCCTTGGGAAAGAGGCCTCTTCCAACAAAAGAGGGGGACGTGTCTGGAATGAGAAGAGGCCGCGACTCCGGGCGGCACTCATAATGCAATTATTATTACCTGTCGTGACGCTTTCTTAAAAACTTTCTCTCTTTTTTCCTTCTGTTTCTTTTCTTTCCTTCGAATTCGCTCTTCGGTAGCCTTCTTGTTTGCTTTGCCTAATTGAATGTGTTGACTTCAATCAATTGGTTCGTTCCTCGAATCGAAACGTCTCGTGGCATTGATGGAGAACTGAATTGGTCGTCCTTCTCATGCATGTGCAAATGACTTTATAAATTAAATGGAATGTTCTGAAGTGATTGACTAACGAATTTCATTGATAGTGGTTTTACTAATGCTAATATATTTTGAATGTGTTTTAATTATTTTAATTGCAATTATTTCATATTTTTTGGGCAGTTATGTTTAAAGACATTACTCTCGAGCTTTTAAAATTTAATACCAGATATTCTCCCAGAAGTGGTTATATTATCTAATTTTTTTTAATTATTAAAATTTTAATTGTATGTACTATTCGAATTAAAAAATAAATACGAGGTGCTTTAAAAATACTTATTTTACTTAATCGTAAATTTTTATCCTACAAAATCAATAAAAACATACATTCTTTGAGTTTAAAAAAAAAAAGTATAAAAACATTTAAATCGTCTTTGCCGATTTAAACTAACCATAAAGTGGATGTTACGATTTATTTATTGCTTGCATAAACAATCAAATATCAATATTTAATGTGACATACATGCTACATGAAATAAGTTTATCTTTACTTATGATAAATAACTATTTATTTTTTAATATCGGTATCAAGAGAGACAAATCTCCAAAATATATAAAATAACCCATCCCACTAAGATATTAGCCAATCTTTTCTTTTCAACTGCTCCCTGAAGAGCTCATTCCACTGACACATTGACTTGTTTTGGATGGGTGGACAAAATTGTATATTCAACATTATTGCTGAAAACAATTAGTTGTTTCACTCACAGACCAATTACACCTAAGTCTGTTTTTACACGGTAGATTGGTTCCAGAAGAAGCCGTGTAAAAAAAAAACGTGTAAAAAAAGACATTGATCTTATACAAAAATGGGTGATTTGTTCCTAATCTCTAAAACCTATTAAAATTAGTGAAAAACAAGAATTTTTAAGAACAAGAATTCATGTTTATTTTATTAAATCAAATATATAATGCTTATTTTCACAAGCATAGTAATTAATGATAAAAAAGATATGCACTCTAATCTTAAAAGTAATATAAATTAAATGTATGGCAAGTTCAGGAACTAAAAAACTATGTTGTGAACGAAAAGAATAGGTTATTCAATTTTTAAGGTAAAAAATAAAATAAAATAGAATAAGTGATAATCATAAATACAACAACATAAATTTAATTGCTGTCGTCATCAGTTATTCGTAAATAACTGAATAAATACAAAATATTTTTTGGCTTACCTTTTATCTTAATGCGTTAAAATTAAATTTAATGGAAAATTAAATTTGCCTGCAAAAAATTTCTTTACCAAACACGTCTTATTGCATTGACAGTTCACAAAATATTAACACGTTTCAATTGCTCTGACCAGTAAATTTTATTGTATGCACATAAAGGGAATTCCCCTACTTGTACGCGCTAAAGGGGAATTCACTTAAATCTTTAAGCTAGTGTTCGCAAACTATCGATACTATCGATGGTTTCAGACTTTTTTCTTTCATAAATACTTTTTTGTGATATGAACATACTTCGCAAAAATTAAATTTGACAAAAAACATTTAAGTACATAAAATTTCAAATCGTGCTAAATGGAATAAAATCGTGTAAAAAAAAATTAAAAATATTCAATTTTCAAACCGTGTTATATCAAAACCGTGTACAAAAAGACCGTGTAAAAACAGACTTAGGTGTATAAGTAAAATAAAGTGAATTAACACGTGATGTCAACTAACGAATGAATGGTTAAAAAAAAAATCTTATGGACACAATATTTGAAAGAGGAAAAAGAAGTATAAATACAAATATAAGTTCGCAATGTATGGTTAGGAATTTGATGTATTTTTATTTTTTCTATTTATTACAAAGGGTTTTTAATATAGTTTTTAGTGCATACTTTGAGAAATAATTTTCAGAACGATGACCTTTTTGTGCGAAAAATAAAAAAAAAATTACGAATTCAGTATGTTTAAAAGTGTATCGTTACACATTTAAAGTATTTAATTAAAAAAAATAAATGAATATATATGTCAGTCGAATGTTTAAAAATGAGTAATTTTCCAAAAACGCTAGTGTTATATAGATTCGTTTAATAATATGATTATTTTAGATGACTCATTGCTTGGAGTTCACCTTTATAAACTTTAAAAGAGGGGGAAAAGACCATTAGAGATGTTATAAAGTTGAAAAAGATTAACTGACTGATGTTTAGGTTTATTAAATGTAATGATTTTTCGTAAGATGAATATAAAAAAAAATAATAGAAATATTAATGATGTTGGGTAGAAAACTCAAAGAGAGAGAGAGAGAGAAAATCAAAAAACATCATTTTCTGCCGGGTCAATCTTGGTCAAAATGAGAGTTTAGAAAACAATTCGCTGAATGTGTGTCAAAGTCGTCTTGCTAACAAGAAAAGGGGGGGGGGAGACCTTTCTCATTTTTACAATTGACTTACGACGAAAAAGTGGTACAAGTCATTTCATCACTAAAACTTGCTTGCAAAGCATTGGCGGAGAAGAAAAAGAAAACCCTTTTTTTTTAAATTTGAATTAAGACTTTTTTAGGACTTCTGTGGTGGCAGTTTAGCAGCCTGGGTTGATCACGTGGTATGTGAAACGGAAGTTATTATAAATAAACTGAGTATAAATTATTTCTACATATATGAATAATAGCATCTGTCTCATACACACACATCCATATAATTAATTTTTTTTTTTATATTGCTAGAAAAAAATAAGCTATTAGCTGTTATTAAATCATACTCAAGTATTTTCTAGCATCCTTGTATTTGCCTTACTAGCTACCCGTAGATAATGGTTATTTTTATTTCTGAAAGCCGTTAAAATGATATTCATCAAGTCGATTGAATTGTTAGATTTGATTCTGTATTTCTTCAGACTAATTCCTCATTATGTGTGTGTGTGTTTTTCCACTTTGCACCTTTAACTAGAAAGTATGTTTGAAAATGTTAATATTACTCCATGTTATAATAATTACGGTAATTATAATACATTTTTTCACGCAAACTCTTAAGATTTTTCTATAAATTCTGTAGCGGCATACATCATGTTTAGCAGTTTTTGGAAAACTAATAGAAATATAAACTTTCTTAGTATTTGAAATAGGTTCCCCACCCCCTCAAAACATTTGTTTTCGAGCATAGCAAAAAGCAAGCAATTGAAAATTCTTTGATATATCAACCTTAAAATCTCCATGCATTTATTAAAATTCTTTTTTAATCTTTTTTGTGATTTAAGCTGTTTGTTAGAAAATTATTATCCCATACATTTATAATAAGGTAAAAATATTGAATAATATTCAGTTATAGTTCATTACAGTTATAGTTCACCAAATCGTTCCAAAAAAGGATGAGGGTCTTTCGGACGCAGGTACCTCCCAACTAAGCTAGGCCAGCCGAAATTTTGTTTAAAATATTTCGAGAAAATATTGTAAAATATTCCATAATTTATTTATGCCGCCATAAGCAGCATACGTTTTTGAATATCAACAAAGTTATCTTCCCTTTTTTTTATTTTTTTTTTTTATTTTTTTTAAATAAAATTTTTTTTTTTTTTATTTTTTCTAAATTTTTACCAATCAATCAAGGAATATCAATTTCCATAAAACATCCTTATTTAAGAATGATTATTTGGGAGTAAACAACGTGCCGTGTTTAATATACGATAGTTATTTATGTAGAATCAAATGTCACTCATACTGACACTTAAAATTTCCAGCTGAAACCGCCCGAACCGGGATTCTTAATAAAGAAGGTTAATTACTAAGAATATAATCTAATTTAATATGTAAACATAACATTACAAGCTACCACTTTTTTTTTAACAATGCAAAGAATTGGTGTTAACTTATTCACATATATAGAAATAAAATTATTCTAATATTTTGTAATATTCTTTCTCATGCAATTTTCTACTGCATTCATTATCAGATGACAAACAAGATATCTAACTACGAATTTTAGGTGCACAGAAATAGTTTGTATGAGCGAAAATTCATAACTAAATGGCTTACATATAAACGAAAACGTATTACATTAACTTTTCTTTTAGATTCTCATGCGTATTAAATTAGTATGTGTCGGTAACTGGTTATTGCTTAAATATTATTTATATGTAATTAAATGTGAGAAAATAATTGACATATAATTTTATTTACTCGTATCATAGAGCAATAAATTAATACCATTAATAATAGTTTTCATTTTAAAGCGAGTTATAGAATTGACATCTATTCTCTCAGATAATATCATTGAATAAATCACAATCCCTGGTTGAATATATAAAGAGGGGAAAATGGAGATACTGTTGCCAATTTACAGATCAAATGATATACTCTCGTATCCTTAAATTAAAATATATTTTTACCTTGTTATTTATTAATATATATCATTATTATATATTTTATAATATTTTTTAAGCTCGAGATTGTTATTAACTTGTTGCATTAAACAATTAAATTATATCCAGTAATCTATTCTGTTCACAAATTAACTTCAGCATTGACGTATTTATACTGATTTGGTATTTATTCGCCTGCCATTGTTGAATAAATAGCAAACTCTGATATAATATTTTTAAAATATTTTTGAAAATGTTGCAATTTATATGGATGAGCCATTTTCAATGTCATTCTGTGAGTTCATATATTATTAAAAGAGATTAGAGACTACTAATTATAATTAATACTAATGTGGATAAGTTATATTTATATTATCTGTACACACAAATTTATATATTGTAAATAACAAATATAATTATTTCATAGCATTGACAATGAATTATAATTTCAAATAATGTTCATCTTTTCCGTTTTTATTTGAATTTCATGTTTGACGTATTTATTCTCCTGTCGTTGTTGTCGATTGAAAAAACATTTTTGAAATCATGTTGCCAATTTACGAATGAAATGTTGATTCTTTCTTCATGTTATTCCGTGAATTAATTTTAGCAGTGAATAAAAGAAGCTCGTCGTCATCTATATAATGTTATTAATGTATAACCAATTAAAGTACACATAATATAATTTTGACACACTTAAATATCATTCATCAAGTGCGAGATTCATTAATTTGTTGCATTTAGAGTAAAATATTATTTTCTAAAAAAAATCATTTTCCTTTTAAACGAACTTCAGATAATTTGACAATATATATTCTCAAATCATATCGCTAATTAAATTGCAGTCCCTGATCTAATATTTTAAAATACATTTTGTATGGGCCGTTGCCAATTCGTGGATTGAAATATTGATATGTAGTCAGAAAGTTTTTTTTTTTTTATATTCTACTAGAGAACATCGTCTGCTAGTATATCGATCTGCAATTTAATCTATTCTCTCAACAGGGAAGAATCGTATCGATACTTTTTATCGAAAAGTAACGATTTTCCTTCGAGCTGTATCTTCCAGACTTAATGAGATTACGCGGCATGAATTATTACGCTATTCTCTTTTCAGGTACTAATTCCTTTTGCTGCTCTTGACGTCTTGTACTCCCCCCCCTTCCTCCTCCTTAGATGTCTCTCTCTCTCTCTCTGGAACTATTTTTATTCGATCTTTCGATTCATTTTAAAGCTATTTTACTCTCAAGTATGTTCGGAATTAATTTTCCGTCTTCGATCGATGGAGAACTTTAATGCAGTGTGAATTAATTTATTTAAAAGCTTATTTGTGCCAGAAGCCTTTTTCGCTCTTTTCCCGCTAATGGCTGCATTTTCAGAGTATTTTATAGGGTTATTTCATGTATTTATATATATGAAACATTAAATTATTCTAAATACCATCCATACCAATTTAATGTCTTTATTTCGAAATGTTGAGGAACTCTTCCGTTTGAAATTATAATTTTATTTTTTTAAACAATTTTCCCGATGGTAAAAATTATGGAGAATTATAAATTCCCGATAATTTCCTTGTATTGAGATTGATATTTGTTATACAATTGGACTACTATTTATAGAAATGTCATATTATTATGTTCTTTAATATATTTGTGTTATATTTTTTAAACCTCAGAATTTTTTTTTTTAAGTTTAGTAATCTTTTATAATTTTAATAAATAAAAATTATATATTTTCCCGTTTGGAATTATTAAATATGTATCTTTTTCAAAATTACACATATTTAAGTGTATTTATTTAACAATATATTTACATAGATTATTTCAAATATTATAAGATTGTATGTGACGAAAACATTTATAATTTAGTTTCCCCCCCCCCTCAAATCGTATTTTATCGTTATGCATTGTGTTTAAGTTAATGAAAATACAACATTGGAAAACAATATTTAACACCTGTAATAGTGTTCGAATATAAGTTATGAATAAGCATCCTTTTCTGAGTAATTTCATGAACACAATGCCGAACTGGCAGTTTGAATGGTTGCGTGCAGGTTTTCGGTTTCATATTTCGTGAGTTCGATTCCTTCCACTGGCGTAAATGTTTGTAGTGGTTTAAAATACATTGTAAATTGCATGTCTTTTTCAAATGAAACTTCATATGCACAAAAAGTGACCATATATTTGCAAACCGAATTTCGTAACTAGAATTCCGAATTCCACAAAAATTTTACAAATATTGTTAAGCAAACTGGGGTTGTATTTTCAAAATTTTAACAAAGTTTTTTGATTTTACACTTTTATTGACATTCACATCCTCATAAGATCCATATTACATAATATTTTCTTTATATATTTATATTATTTTTTTATATTTTGAAATTAGCTTATGCTAGGTGACAAGAATTTAATTAAAAACGTTTTTAAATCTAAACAGTAATCAAACTGAAATTTGTGTAATTTTATAATTATTAAAACTACAAAAACTTATATAATTATTAAAACTGCAAAAGAGAGAAATTGTTTATTTCATATTAAAAAAAAAATTGACAGTAAATTTTGAATAATTATTTGTTATTTATTTACTTTTTTACTTTTAAATAAATTGCAATGTTAAATGAGTGTCCTTTTTCGTGCATTTACATTTTAAATCTCACTAAAACTGCCTAGTTTAAGATAAAATCTCTTACGAAAATACTCGATAACAATTTGTTTAGCGCTTTAAAGTTATAAATAGGCACTTTTCTGTTATTGAAAACCAGACTTGGTTGCCAAATCATTTACTAAAATCGTCAAGAAATTTATGTTTATATTTTTTTCGAGTATTATTTTGCAAAAATTATTTGACTTTACTATGTTATATAATAAGAAAATCTTAAAAAATTTGACTATTTAATTTTATGCTTCGAATTTTACCTTCAATTTTAAAGAGAATTTGGTGATATCTGACTGCGTTCATCAATACACTTTAATGTATCAACAGTTGCACTTTCGCCATAATTAAATTTAATTTAATACACATTATATTTAGCAGCTTTATATGCTATTTTACCTTTTAAATGTAGTAGCTAATATCATTTTGTTATAATTGCTTACAGAAAATTTCTAAAACTATATATTCAAGCGTATTTTTTATTTTAGTGCTAATTTCTAATGCATTAGGCACGTTTCCAACTGTATTTTGTTCTATATTTAGGATATTTCTCCTAATATTTCATTGCGGAAGTTGTTTCCATTATTTTATCATAAATTCACATTAACATCACTTGCAGACGATACTGATCAAGCTACATTAAAAAAAATTAACTAATGCTATAATGGATTTTGTAAATTTATTGGTTTAATTGTACTGTAATGAAATCTGTTTCATAGTCCAAAAAACACGTTCATTTAGATATTAAAAATGCTCAATATGTAAATTCTGCATTCCGTTTGGATTCGCGGTAATTTTTTTTTTTAATTTGAATTGTTATTTAAAATGACCTTTTTATTCTTTTTTAGAACCTATAAGTGCAAAAATTTAGAACATTTTATTTTTTTTTTGTGACGGAAGAAACAATCTCAATAATGTATGTGGAAAAATACTTAAAATAGTCTAAGTATTTTTCCATTAAAACTTAAAATGATCATGCTATTGCTTGTCTAAATTTAGTGGTTGCGTTTTTCAAATTTTATTGTTATAAATATCTTCCCTTAAAAAACTAACAGGCTTAAATCTTCATCACTTACTTCCCGTTTAAAAATGTCCGTATGAATTAAAGAAAACTTAAAAAATTCAAACGTGTATGAGCGAAAAACCTTTCTAGCATTTTGTGAAAAACATTCGTTGTAAACATAAGGTGGGTGGGAAACGTGACGTTTGTGTTATTAAATTCAATTTTTAAAATACGACTGTATTTAATGCAGTAATTTTTTTATCAGGAATATGTGATATGATCATTCGTCATTTATTTGGTTGTCACTTCATTATTACTTTCTGCACAATCACAATGTAAAGTGAAAAGAAGTGTTTTTATTTCTGCTCTATTCTAATTAAATTCATTTCTTTATTTGAACTTTTCTTTCATAATTAATACGTTAACTTAAATATTGAATGGTCAGTGATCTGATTATTCAAAACTTATTAATTTTAGACTTTGAGTTGAAAAGGTACTGGATTCGATTCCTATATTGTTTATCCAACTTAAATGTAGGTCCTACTCGATTGAACACTGCAGGCAAAAAGTGACTCTGTAGCAGGAATCGATTTTGAAGTTCATTATTTATTTAATCTACTCTCTCTCTACTTGATATTAAACAATGAGATATTTTCATTAATTCATATTTTTAATGTTATCAGCTGTGTAAATTTTCATTTATTTACTTTTCATTCTATTTGTAAAATTTATTTTATTAGAATGAAACTTTTCATTCTAACGTATGCAATTTATTTTTCACTCGGTTGTGTTTGCATTAGGTGGTCTCGAATGAGTTCGATAAAAATAATAAGTTATCTAAAATATGCATCATAATACCGATAATTTTGTAAATACAAATAAATGTAAATTGTTGTAATGTTGTTGTATGCAAATAAAATAAATTAAATGTATTGTCACTAATGTAGATTATCCTAATAATGTAAACTTGACTCTTATTAAATAGATCTACATGTATTGGTGATTAATTTGTCACATTAAACAATTTTGTAGCCAAGCTTGTAATTTATATTCATTACAATTGTAAATTATTTTTGTATTCTATAAAGATCTTTTTTAATTTCTAATGACTATAAGATTTCTGCTATAAGATTTCCACTTTTCATCCCTACGAGGGGCAACTCATATAGTGGGTGGTCACCTAATGGGTGTGCCACCATTGCCCAGAAAGTGGGTGGGTCTTCATAATTTAGAACACCCCCAGAGTTATCGTTTCACTTGGATGATTGCGATTACGACCTATTTAACGTACCCCAGTCGTCATTAGCGAGCATGACGGGTCTTAAGCTTGGATTCGAACTCACTACCGAGATAACGAGAACGTATCCTCTAACCAACCAGGCCATTGCGGCCTCATATTCTAAAACATATACGGATGCATTCTATTTTGGTGCCTTCTATTATGTCCAACCTCTCAATCAACTTTAAAAAAAAATGTTAATTATCTTAAATGTTTTTGTGTCGACATGGTATTTCATTAACTTCAAATGTTTAATTAAAACATATCGTATTCTTAAAATTCTGGGTATATCCATCAACTTAGAGAAATGCTGGCTCTTTTCCCCGCTTAAAGATAGTTTTTATTTCCGCATTTACAAAAAGAAGACAATTCCTCTTTAGCAATCGATCTTTCTCAATTGTCTCGACGTGAAAGAAAAATTCACTCAACGAGCAGAACGAGTGACACGCTGCTTAAAATTATTTAAATATTTCCTGTTTCAACATCCATTCGAAAGATTGGCTGAAGCCAAAGGTTATTTGCGGAGACCATATATATTTGTATTTAATGACAATTTCCAATTCATCTCTTTCAATCTTAGGCAAAATCTGCTTTCCCTTTACGAATTTGCATTTATATATATAGTTACGTGTTTATCTTAAATAATATAAAAAGGCAAGCTTATAAAAATAAATGCCAAGAAAATTTTTTTTAAAAAAATACCATTCCTCATCTGAATACAAGATAGTGTAAAAGCATTTTTATATTAAGCTAGTAAGTTCTGAGTAATTTAATTCTGTGAACTTGGTCCAGTTTAAAGAGAGAAAAGTAGTAATGATAAATAATTGAAAATTAAATAGTTAATAAATACCAGAAATATATTATATTATAATACCAGAAATATATACATATATTATGAAAAAAAGCAGTCAATTTTGAATATATCTAGAATATTAAACGATCTCACCTTACATTCAAACTTATACTTAATATATATATATATATATATATTAGATAATCATTTATTCTAGGAATTTTTTTATCTTTCAAAGAGGAAGTTATTTGTTACAAAAATTTTTTTTATGTTTTCTTACACCTTCTTCCGTTAGTCTGCCATGTATGTATTCCTTTATTGTTATATTTTATGTACTTCTCTGCGTGCATTATTTGAAGAAAATTTTAACATTTATAGAAAAAAGCCCGATTTTTTATTATAAACATTTTTTTAAATTCATATTTCATGTTCTAATAATATCTACATTTAAATTTATTGACGTTTTCTATTCCATTTCGTTATCAATTATTACCTAATCACATGGGGCATGATAACGAACTGTTGATTTTTAGCTGTGAAAATGTTTATATGATTCATTGATTAAAATATTCATGATCATTTAGTGCTTCTCCAAAAATATTTAATCATTCCAATGTGCATAAAATTAAAGAATGCGAATTTTGAAATTATTATTTTAAGATACTTTTATTTGTATTCAAAGAGTTTTATTAAAAAAAAAAAAAAGAATTATTTTTTTCTTGATTTGTATAAATGCTATACTTCTGAAACTGCTGCAAACTATATTTACAGTTGCAGTCTGTTACAAATCAGTTGGACTCGTGTATTAATAATATCGTCACGACTGCACTCACGCAGGTGTGATGCACAATTTTAGTATAGACTTTCTTTTTTTTCCTCACTGTGTTGAGCAGGTGTGTTGAGAGGATAGCGGAAGCGTGAAAACTCTCTGCCCCCCTCCACCTCCCTCCACCTGTTGAGTGTCATTACAAGGTTCCGATTTCGGTAGCACTTGTCTAGAAATCGGATTTTTTTTCACCTGCGGGACCACCTTCAAAGAATGAAATGATCTGGATGTGGGCTGGGGGAGGGAGGAGTTAGCGTCTCACCCTGTAATTGCAGTCACTCGTGTGGCCTTAGGTAATCTAGTTATATCTTGTTATCAAAACGTTTTTTTTCAGACGATGTCACAATTAAATGGGCTTTCAATTTATTTTAAATGGCTGCTATAGATTATTTCTTTCTTTTCGTTGTATTGGCATTGGTTAATGTAATCTTTAGAGGGGTAAATAATTTACTTTATAAAATTACAATAACGTCTATATTCTGTAATTATAAACGATTCACATATACTGATTAAAACTAATATCCAGATAATTTAACAAATAACCTTTTTATTGGGCTTACCGTGAAGCCGCGTGCTTATTTCGATCCATGGCTCGATTCCAATAAGCTAATGGTTCTCAACTTTTATTTATTTATTAAAAAAAAAAAAAAAAAAAAAAAAAACCCTTAAAGTGGTTGTTTCTTTCGTTACAGTTCAGAACATGTATCCGTCACTTTATTTTACTTATAATTGGTCTGTGAGTTCAACAAACAATCGTTTTCACCAATAATGTTGAATATACAATTTTGTCCACCCATCAGAAACAAGTCCATGTGTCAGTGGGATGAGCTCTTCAGTGAGCAGTTGGAAAGAAAATGTTGGCCAATATCTTAGTGGGATGGGTTATTTTTCTATATGAATGGAGATTTGTCGTTCTTGATAACGCTATTAAAAAAAATACGCATGAATCATTGAGTAAAGATAAATTTATTTCACGTAGCATGTAAAGCACATTGAATATTAATATTTGATTGTTTATGCAAGCAATAAATAAATCATAATATCCATTTAATGGTTAGTTTAATCGGCAAAAGGACGATTTAAATGCTTTTATTTATTATTTATTTTTGGTCGTGGCACACTTTTTACGATTTTAAAATTTGGCGGCACACAAAGAAATTTAGAAGTTGTTTACTTACCTATAATGCACTGTGTAACGTAGTTTATGACAATAATTTTGAATGTAAGATAATATAATATGCACTACAAAAATAACTGTACGTTCATTAAGGGATTCATTACAATGTAATAATAAGGATACTTTTAGTGAGCTTGATGTTATTTGATGATTTTATTTATGTATGATCATAAAAATGATACAATGTTACTCTTATATCGTCTTCCTCATTTAACAGTATCTATCTTTTTTTGTTTTTATGTGATTAATACTGCAAATCAAAATTCACATCGATAAAATGTAGAAAATTGTAATTGCAGGTATTGGGAACACTTTAAATTTCTTAAATTGGGGCAAATATTTCATTTTTTGATAGGTCACAATAATGGAAGATAAAAACGGTTTTTAACTGTATAATATGTAATACATAACTGCAAAAAATTTTCTTTTACAGTACACCTTTCTTGATTTAAGTGAACTTTTCAAATAATAAAAAAACTTTATAATTTTTATTATATACATTTCTATAAAATTTAGCGGCACACAAAAAAGTGCCATGGCACAATGATTCAGAATCACAGCATTAAGCTATGATTTGTTCACAGTACAATAGAGATACTATTTTTTTAGTTAAGGTATCAGAAACAATTGCAATCATGTGAAATTAAGCGCGTTACTGTTTTACAATTGTAAGGCCTCGTCTTGTCATTGGAAAACTATTAGTTCGATCCTAGCCACCACTATTGTACTATGAGAAATATATCGCTATCATGAAAGAAGTGTTTGTAAAAAGGGCAAATTATTTACTTTAAGAACTCCGACTAAAATGACATAATAAAGAGTCATTGAATTGTACTTGTTTGTCTTTTAATTATAAAGTTTCACGATTTAACAATGCATTTTATATCGGGGTTAAAGTTTAGGAATAATTCAGGTTCTCTATCTTGTAACTCGTGAATATACAGTAGACACTTGTTTTTACGTACTCGTGAGGACCTATAAAATAGTTCGTAAAGTAGAAAAATAATGTATTTAAGTTATTAAGATCTGTTTTTTTTTTTTTTTTTTTTTTTTTATGAAAACAATTTTTTTTAAAAAATAAGATACTGTTTGTTAGAAACCAAGGTCCACAAAAAAGATTTTTCAAAAATTTAGTTCCTGAATGGGAATTAAAATTATCATTGTTTGCGGTGTTAGAATAGGGACTAACCAATAGTTCGTCAAAACGGGAGTGTTCGTAAATTAGAAGTTCATAAAAACGAGCGTCTACTGTATTATGAAAAGTTGTTCCGGATGAATGTTTCTAAAATTGTACTTATTTTTTTAAACTCGCTTTTTAGTAATTTCAGTCTTAAATAACAGCTAAAATATTAATCTGTTTTAGCTTTCAATTCAACGATTTGTAGAAAGGAGTTAATTTTTAATCCCTACAAATATTGCTAAGGTGGGAATATTTGAAATGGTTACAAATTGACTTTAAACTAACTCCAGTGTGCCAATAGTAATCGTATAACGGCAACCAAAAAACAAAACTAATTGTTTCAACTATATTTGAAGTGGTAATAATTATACATTAGCAATAATCTATCTTTCTTTAAATTTCTTTAGTTGTTATTTCCTTTAATTGTTTACTAGTAATTATTTGTAAACTATTTTATTTCATTAAAAAAATCGAATTTTTGTCAGTGTGATAATATTTATCACTGTGTAGGATATAGTACTATATTTGAATACATATACATGAATCTATGTATAAAAAATGTATTTTTTTTTATCAAGAGAAATTTTAAAAACAAATTCATGTTCATTGTAAAAATGGGTAACCTTTGGTTTATGCGAAACGCTTAGAGATAAAATTTAATTCATTTAATTTAATCAACACCTAATTTTATTTTTTAGCTTTTGTGTAGTGGTAACGACCATTTTGTTACTCACATTTTGGCGCTAAAAAATCGCCGAAAAATCAAGGGATACCCGTTTGTAAACTTATACTGCAAATTCATGTTTTACGTTTTTAAACATTTTGTATATTATTTTTCTACTATACTGTATAAAACTCTATTTTTCTCTCATTTTTTCTACTTAATTAATTCTGTTTTTTCTCTTTTTAGGTAAGTGTATGATGGATTGATTTTATTAGATATTTCTTTTCATTTTGGTGTACGCACTTTATTTAAAAACTCGTTAGAAAATCATTGGATACTTGAAGTAAGCTTTTGTAGAATATAATTTTCTGTGGGAAAATGGAAATCTCTTTTCAGATAATTTTTTGTTTATTCGCGTAATACATATTTTAAAAGGCTCAAATCACAATTTAAATTAAATTGAGTATACCATAAACTTTGAGTTTTTCATTATAAATAAAATTTAATTTTTTTGTTTGGAGATATCCCATATTAAAAAATTGTATGTAATTTGTGTACCAAAATTTTCAGGCAAAACTGACGCGTTTTAATTCATTTCAAAATATTTTCCTGATTGAATTTAAAAAGAATATGAAAATATTTTCATCTCAGATTTGAATGTGAGTAAATGATAGTAATGTGACAGTTTAAAACTATAAGCCACAATAAGAATTACTGTGCAAAAAGTACGCAAGAGCAATAACCAAAAATAAATCGTTTCAACAATTATATATTTGTATTTAATATTTTATTGAATATTGTGGGATAAATATAATGTTATTTATAATATTTTCATATTAAATAAATAATATATATTTCATTTAATTACTGTGACTATATTTTTAGTATTTTTATGTTAAACAATAATATTTAATATTAATTATTATTTAAGTATATTTGATGTTATTAACCATAAAGTGGTTTTTTGTTTCTTTCCTTACAGTACGTCACTTTATTTTACTTATAACTGGTCAGTGAGTTAAATAATCGCTTTCACCAATAATGTTGAATATACAATTTTGTCCACCCATCAAAAACAAGTGAATGTGTCAGTGGGATCAGCTCTTCAGTGAGCAGTTGGAAAGAAAATGTTGTCCAATATCTTAGTGGGATGGGTTATTTTATATATTATTGGAGATTTGTCTCTCTTAATACCGCTATTTAAAAATAAATACTTATGACTCATTTAGTAAAGATAAATTTATATTTCATGTAGTATGTAAAGCACATTAAATATTAATATTTGATTGTTTATGCAAGCAATAAATAAATTATAATATCCACTTTATGGCTAGTTTAAATCGGCAAGGACGATTTAAATGTTTTTAATAACTTTCTCGCCTTAATTATTTTATTTTGTTTATTAAAAATATATTATTTAATAGTTATTTTACCCCATTCCGAAGTGAGTTTTTATAGGTGGCATTTATCTTGTGCTTTGTTTATAGGCATAACCTTGCTCTGAATCTTTTTTTTTTTTTTTTACTTTCATTGAGGCGGGCTGTTTTTATTTATTATTTTTTTATAGTCTGCGAATGCCTAATTTCCATGGTCTTGAAGAGCTTCGAAATCTTCTCCCCGAGGGTGCACCAGTGGAAGCGCAACTGAATCATTGTCATTTCCTTTCGCTGCCTCCCCCTTTCACCCCTTGGGTGGAGAAAGCAATAGAAAGAGATTGTTCCACTCTGCTTTTTTTTTTTTTTTCCACTTTTCTTTTTCTTCAAGGTTTCCTTTCTCTCCCTTTTTTTTTATTTCACACAACTTTCATTTTTAACGCAATGTTTGTCTGAAATTTAAATCGCAGTCCTCGAATCTATTATGAAAGAATCTGACTTATCTTAGGAGGTGGGTGAGGAGCTTAGCTTCAACCCCCCCCCCCCATCATAAAGTTTTTGATCGAATGAGCTGAATTCCAATTTTTGGCGACCCCCCTTCTCTCCGTTTTGATGTTATTGGTCTTGATCGATGCTTTGAATTGATTTGCGTAGACAATATCCGGGATGAATTAACCGATCCCATTATGTGTTATTTTTTCTTTAATTCTTTGAGGGTGTAATCTTGCAAGAATCATTTTCGATAAGAATGCCGTAACGAAAGATGAATTATAATGGATGTGATTATGTTATTAAAATGCGCTAGGTAACAATAAATTACTTCTAAACACGCCTGAGTATGCGAAAATAACAGTCAATCTCTTAAATATATTTATTTCAAAATGTGATATGATAGCTTGAATGATATAAATTTGTACACATTTTTTTCATCCTCATTGATATAAACGACAAGCTGGCAGCCGAGTTGTGAGCTCTGTGGCTTTCGTAGCAACATTTCATAGGTTTCAATCCCACCACTGAACTTGGATGTATGTAGTGGTTCGGAATTCCTTTTATACTACATCTAATAAGTCCTCGTGTGCCAAAAAGTACCTTTGATGGACAAATAAACATATCCTTGAGTGCACTTTTCATAAGAAATAGTTCATAGTCATATACGCAAGGTAGGGAATTTGGAAGATTTTCAAGCACTCACTCCAATAGATGTGTATATTGAAAGCAGACACGTAATATTTCTGCATTGTTTAATAGAGACATAGTGAATGTTAGACAATTAATTGGAACTAGAGCTTTTGATATCGTTATCAGCTAAGAATGGAGACACGGATTAAGTATTCACGTTGGAGAGAGATAAATGACGGGTTGGTTTGTTTTTGGATTTTTATAACCAAGAGTAGCGGGAATTGAGCTCCCAGTTTATGTAAAATATATGTATCTTTAGAAATGTGAAAAAAAATGTTTAAATTATTTCTAAGTGTGTTAATGTGTAATAAATGTGTCTTTTAAAAGGAATGTATTTTGTGTTATTCAACTATCTTGGTGGCGATAGTATCACAGACAGCTCAAAAATGATGATAGTTCTGGTTTGCCTTTAGTTTAACTATTCCTGAGTTCAATTCCAACATCTAAATATGGATGCTTGTTGTAGGTTCCATAGAAATTTACAAAGCTGTGGAAAAATGGAGGCTATTTTTTCTTCACTTATATATATAGCTATCGATTCTCTTTATATATGTAGCTATCGATTCTCTTTATATGTGTAGCTATCGATTCTCTTATGGCATCTCAGGTTCGATTCTGATGCCTGTTGAACGCTAGAGGCAGATAACGGTATTTGCGCTGAATAAAAACGAATTTATTCAGATAATTATATTATTGAAGACTTAATATTTTGTGAGCAAAGTGCATAAACTCGTGAAGAAGTTTCCATATCTAGATGTTCGTATAACAATTTAACAAAATTTTTTGCTCTTAACGATTGAATTTTCTTCCCCCCCCCCCCATTTATGAAAAATCCCATTAAACTTGCTCGTAGGTAATTAATCATAGTTTATTAAACTTTAGTGTTCTAATCTGTGTTTGTAAGGATTTTCATGGCTTGGGAGAGCGCCACATAGTGGAAGTTTTTAAATAATTTAATCTAAATATTGCGGGGTTTTGGTTATTAATTATTCTGGCATCCTAATGAGGGAAGGAGCCCTTCGATAGAGGCCGCTTTCCCCCCCCTGCCGTGTTTGCTGCCAATCGGAAATTGATAAGATTTACTACACCTCGGGACTTTTATCGCGCTGGGGAGGGGAAATAAAATTTTTTTCCCTTTTCTCAAGAGCTTTTTCCCTCCCGTTTAAAACGTGGCACCGTGTTGGTTGCGGCCCATTAAAGATTTATTTATGTGTTAATTATTCTTTTAACTCTTAAAGATGAGGCCGTGAGTGTCACACTTTGGAGAGTTAAATATTTTTAATGTATGAGTTTCCTCCTTGAAACGTGTTTTCTGGAAAGATAAGGCTTCGTTATTCAACGCTCCACGTACAATTAGTTTAGATTTTGAATATGCTATAATTTAAATTCTGTAAGATGAACATAACACTGTCTGTTGTTATGAAGAAATTCAAAGCTATGAGTGTTCAAACATCCCTGTAGTTTTACTGAATTTCTATCGCGACAGACAGACACGTGTTTTAAATGCACAGCATTTCCTCCTTACAAAACGTAATGCAGTGATTCTCAATTTTTTTCCCCTTTGGCAAATTTTTAACGATTTCAAAATTTGGGGACACACACACACATATACAGATAAATTTAGAAGTTGCTTACTTACGTATAATGGTCTGTGTAAAATGATAATAATTTTGAATGTAAATTAAACTAATATAATATGTTCTACAAAAAACACACACACACACAACAGTACATTTACTAAGGGATTAATTACAATGTAATTTATAAGGACACTTTTAATGAGAAATTTGAGCTTGATATTTTTTGATAATTTCGTAAAAATGACAATGCTACTTTGTTTTCTATATTTAACTGTCCCGATTTTTTTCCGTTATTATGTTTGTTAATACTGAAAATCCGAATTCACATGAATAAGATTGAAAAAAGTATAATTTTTAAATACTGGAAACACTTTTCAAATTATTTCACGTGGGGCAAATATTTTACTTCTTGAAAGGTCATTAGTGAACGAAGATTTTATGAGTAAAAAAATATAGTACTTAACTGTAAAGTTTTTTTTTTACTGTGTTCTTTTCTTTGATTTTATCAAACTTTATTCGAAATTTAAAAAAACAAAAAACAACCTTGTGTTGGAAGCGTACAGTGTTTTAGAATCTTTTTCATGCTGTTGGTCCTAATTGAATACCGTGTGCAAAAAGTGTCTTTGCAACGATCGATTGAAGTGAGTGCTTGTGAATTTTCCGGTTTTTTTCCCCATGCGATAATTTTATAAGAAGTATTTTCGATGAGCCACATCAGTATGATATTCATACATATAAATTTTAGTTATAAGCTCTGTCTCTTGCAATCTTGCTCATAATAAATTACCTTATTGGTCCATATTCCTCATTCCAAACGAAAAGATTGAAATCAAGATCAAAGACTATGTTTTTTTCATATTACTTGATTTGGAGGGATGGTTTGGGAATAAGAGACGATTCCAAGTGTCATTGACCTTGCTGACGGAAATGGAGAAATTATCGTCTTAGAGGAGGCGATGGAGTCAAAGAGTTGAGTCAGTCGCTCGGATCCATCCCCAGGTTCACCCATCCGCAGATCCTTCTCCACCTGCCGTCATTAAATTCATCAGTCTCCTCCGTTCGGGCCTCCTCCAGAATATTGTAGACAACAATTCATAAAGAATTGCCCCTTCCCTCCCAGGATTATTTTTGAGGAATGCCATTTGGTGTTTTTAATTTTCAAAACTATCAAATCAGAAAAAAGCATTGCATGTCATCTTCTCACAATTAGGGTTCCCCTCCCAAAAAAAAAAAGTATACGAAACATTATATGCCAGGCTTAACGCACCATGTTCGTAAGTTTGACTCTTGGCTGTGTGTGTGGTTCGGAGTCTAAATTGTTTGTCTCTATTTATTCAGTCCTCGTATACAAAAAGTATTTTTTTTCAGTGTAAATTATCATCCCTCAACTATCACATTTATTACCAATACTAAGAAAATATTCAACTGATTTGAAAATTATTTTTTATTAAGAAATACAATAATATAAGAAATAGCAACTAACAAACCTATCAACCGTGGTGTGACGTATTGTAACTTTAACTTCTACTTTGATAGGCTTCGAACTGGCAGATGAACGATTCCACTTTGGCCTTCCATTCAACAATTCGTGGGTTCGATTTCCACTTAGAGTATGTATTATCATAACCAGTCAGAATGCATTTTAAACTGTAAAATGCCAGCTATATTAACCAATGACAATTTAGTCAAGGTGACGTTTCTGTTGTATGGCTTATGCTTCCAGATTTATAAATATGCAAAGCTAGAACATTGCTCTCCCCCCCCCTACAATAAAACTAGATCTTTCAAATTAATTATTATGTTTTAACTTAAGACAATTTTACCTTGAATATATTATTTATTATATTAAATATGGTACATTTTATACATTACTTTAAATACACCTAAATAATGTGCTATAATTACGAATTCATTTCATAATATATTAAAGATTTTCTTTAATGAAAACTAGATATTGCGTGAATTTCTTAATAAAAAATAATTTTCAAATCAGTCGAATATTTTCTTAGTATTTATTGGTAATAAATGTGATAGTTAAGGGATGATAATTTACATTGCAAAAAAATGCGAATATTTCTCTACATTTTTTTTATTTAATAATATTGTTTCAAATGTAATTTTAAATATTATTTTTCAAAATTAAAATGAACAAGAAACATGATGCATACAAAAAAAAAAAAAAATGTTCCCCAATTGTACATTTTTTCGCGAATAATATCTAATTTTTATTATAAATATCAACATTTTTAGAATTTTAATTTTATTGCTTCCGTTCTTGAAACGAGAGGGCATTTGATGGACTAGCATTATAGCCCAGTTCATCAGTTCATGGGTTTGATCCCCACCTAGAGTTCAGTGCTTTGAAATCCACGTTGAAGTTAATATTCCTGTGTTGCAAGCGATCTTTGGCTGTTGATGTTCATATTTTTCTTTACATACAATAATGTACCATGAAATTTTTGGAATTAATGTAATAGAAAAAATTTATTTTGTACATATTTTTATCTGGTATATATTAATTTATAAATTAAATTATAAAAGCTAATAATTTACAAATTAAGTTTTTTTTTTTAATTAAATACAAGATGTTAAACTTTGTTTTGTATGAGTCTTAGAATTATTGGTAAAAATCAGTAATTATTATTTTTTTTTATATTTCTTTATTTAAATATTTAATTTAAATATATTTTTGGCGCTGTCTTGTCATTCTGTATGCATCGACGAATTATCTTTAAAGGCATCGGCATTTATACGAAATGAATAATGGATAGAGTAAAAAAAAAAAAAGGCACTGAAATAATCAAACGATTCTTGATATTGGAGCATTTAGCCTAAGGGTAGTCTTTTACGCAATTTGTGAATGCGCTCCTTTTCATTGAGTCCCCATTACAGGAATATTTGCTAATTGCGGAAACTCTCTCTCGCCCATTGTTAGCTCTTCAAAGGTTATTTTTTTTTTTTCTAACGCCAGAATCTTGGAAGGCATCCCTTATCTTTTTATGTGGCGCCTTTTCAGACTTGTGAAAATGAAATGGAGTTGTATTTGTCTTTGAAACAATTCAAACAACGATATCTCGGGTTTTGACTCAATTCGAGCGCCTTGTTTTAATGATGTCATTTATTTTAGAGTGTAAAAGAGCTCTGTGTATTAATATAAAATTTATTACACTAAAGGGCGATGATATTTAATGAAATATTTTTCTCTGTGGAATTGTAAAATGGTTTTTTATTGTATGACAATATTTTCGAAGCTCATTTTTAAGAAAAGATAGGGAATTTTTAATCCTCATGTATTATATGATAATTATATTTAAAACATATGTTGTTAAAAATTCCCAGTAGCTATTCTAGATTTTAAGAACATGTGTTTAAAAATATCTTCGTCAAAAGCTTGTTTTCTAATTTAGTTTTAACCTTCTTTAATGCTTATTTTGGCTTAGTAATAGGATCATTCTTTCAGTTGTAGAAGATTCTAAGTTCGATTCCAGGCCTTTGGTGAGGAAAAGGATATCGTTGCCGCTCATTCATACTTGATAAAATGTTTTTATTCGAATAATTATATTATGGATGACTGAAAATTTTGACGGCAAAAATATAAATACGTACAGCTTCCTTAAAACATTTATTATGAAATGCGAATAAGATATTTTGATGTCAGCAGAAAACTTTAATTTTGAACCCAGGCATATGTTGGACATGGTTGCGTTATGTTGGACATATAGCGCTGTTGAATTTCTGTTCTAAAATTTATGGGCTCGATTTCTTCCTTGATGTTAGATATTTGAAGTGTTTTCAAATTAACTTTAAAGTATAGATCTCGATCTAATTAGCCCTTATATGTGTAAAATATGACATTTTGACGACAACGAATCAAATTAAACACGGCCACTTGAGCAATAGGACATGAAAAATATGTTTGGTTTCAACATACACGTTATTCGAAGTGGGTGCTTGGAAATTTTCTTGGTTTTCACTCGTGCAAAACGTTTATAAATTCTACACAATCCAACGTTTATAAGGTCTACAAAAGGAAAATCCTCTTTGCAACTGTTATTACGCGGTATTAAATTATGTCTAAGTGGAAACCTTTTGATGCATATTTTAATTAAAAAAGATGATTTAAAGGTGCTAGGTCAGCTGAGTAAAGAGGATGTCGCAAAATCTCCTAATCATGTTTTTAAGTCGTTGCCCTTTGTAATTAAACTTTATTTTTCAGTGGGGAGTAATTTATAAATTCATAACAATTTTACTCGTCACGGGGGTACCGGTGGTCTGTTTAGATTTCATGAAAAAGCTATATTATCCTCTATTTTTCCTCTACTTGCTGGTCTTCACTAGAATAATTCTCTCTCCCCACTGGTGATGGATAGATTACCCATTCAAGCATTTATCATAATTCTTCCCCATTTTCTGACAGGCGTCGAGCTTTATTTGTTGTTTATTTTGATTAATTGAGCGAGCGATTTGGGATGTTTCACGAAATCGGGAGGCAGCTGATGAAGCGCGGTCTGATTCAGTTATGTGGCTGTGTTTGCAAAGAATTTGATTGGAACAAGAGACGCCCTTTATTCAAAATAAGTACCATTGCAACTATATGAAAAGTTGATCGATGCTTCGTAGTTTCTTTATTTGAACATATAGTTTTCCCACCCTCTCTTTTAAGATATTTTTTTTAAAAAAAGTTTCGAAGTTGTTATTGTGTCGCTTAAACGGCAGCACAGTTTATATTTCAATTGGCTGGGAAATTTTTTGTAATTTATTCTTCTTTTAGTTAGCTGTTACTTCATTTGTAGCAATTAAGGAAAACGACTTATTTTACAGATACTAGTATATATATTTAATCAGCAAAACGTCAGTGAGAATAGAACTATGCCGAGAAAAAAAAATGTGGATTATAAATTTATGATACTTCTACAATGTTTCATCAATACTTCACACATTCAAGAGTCCAGTTATCAAACTAATAATTGAACTAGTTATCAAATTAGTAATTGTTAGCGTTCTGGCATTTAATTCCGTAGTTCGTGCGTTTGATTCCTGTTTTGATCTTTATAGGATCTTTATAGGATGAAGGGATATTTTAGTGGTATGGAATTCATCTTAACTTGTCAGTCCCAATCGAAACTGAGCTGACAAATGAATAGGTAAAATTCAGCAAGTGTTGGGTTCGATTTCCATCTCTGCGCTCGAGCTGGCATTCGAATAATGTAACTCTCTGGTCTTTGCTTCAACAGTTCGTGGGCTTGATTCCAGTGGCGGGGATATAATCCTTTAAATTGTAAGCCCCAGTTTTATAAGCCCCCGTACTCAAAACATGACCATTGGCAGCAAATAAACCAAATTTTAACCTTTTGGGAGATTTTTTTTTTCTCTGATGATGGATCGTATTCACGTATCGCGAAGGAGGAAACTCGTTAAGTTCCTAAGTACTCACCGCAATATAAGTGCACGCCTAAGCGCAATGTCCTTTTCCCATTTTTCAACAGTGGCTGTCATCGAACCCAAATCATTCCTTTCCGAATAGCGAATTCGCTCTACTAGTCCATTATGTGTCATATGCCAATGGATTCCTGATGAGGCTTTCTGGATTTATTCTCTGGCGATCATATGAATATCTGGAAACTCTTTCACCGAATCTGTCTGCTACACGTGCCCTAATATCCATCTGTCATTATTCAAAAGTGCTAGGATCGAACCTAGAACCTTACACTCTGGAAAAATTTAACTATCACTTGCCCACAGTGATTAACCAGGATCATGATTTAATATTCTGCGGTTGGTTTTTGTAGTAAGAGGGGAAAATAAATAAAAACTTAAAATACGATACGAGCGCAGCGTAAATCCATTCCCAGCGGTTTTCTGAAAGCTGCCGCATCCCTCGCTGCCACAGTTATAATCTCGTCCCCGCCACACACGGAGTGATGCTCCGGAGTCGTGACCTGCATTGCAAATAAAAGCCGCCTTTTGAAACAGCCGAATCATGCAAATGCGATCCCCCCTTCCCTCTGCTCTCTCCCAATCCGTGCCCGTGAATCATTGGATGTCGTGGTGAGCCTCCTTTTTTTTTAAATCCCAAAATCGAGTTTTAATGGTTCTTCTAGGTAATGATTCTTCAAAGCAGCTTGTTTTTCGCTCATTTCGCTTTTATGTGACAAAGAGGAGGCTTCGTTCTCGAAAGTGTTGTTGGTTTGGAAAAGATATGGAATATAGGTGCGAGATTTATTTTGTCTAATCAGGGGTGGACCTGTTTTGCTTCTCTCAGACTATGTGTATCCATTAAATGGTGTGATTATTTATTGTGTTTGATTATATCTAATCAGAGTAGTACTTTATCTCATTTAAGTTGCTTCTTGTGAGATCAGAAGAACGGGCTTTAATCTAATACTGAGTGGTGTGATTGTAATGAATGGAACGGATATTTGTATTTTAATTATTTATTTTAAATAATTTGCATTAAAATATTTCAATTCTTGATACGAAAAGTTATTTGTTATGAGTTTAGCAATTAATCATTGTCATTACAGAGCGTTATAGAGATTTGCCGAGCTGGTAGAAATTACTTGTCTCCACTCAATTGTTCGTTAGTTCGATTCCAGTTTTGAATGTGCCATGCTGGTTTTCGAAGGTGATCTTTCTGTTCAAAACTTAGTGGGTTCGATTCTCATTTCAGGTGTGGATCTTTGTAAATCGTTTTAAAATGTAGATCGCGGTTTACTTGACCTATATGAGGGAGGGGGGAAAAAGATCGTTGAGTGACAATCAATGCAATTTCCTCTTTAAAGTAAATTATCCTAAATCCATTTGAAATCTTTTGTCTGGATTAGATGAATTAGCTCTTGTACGTAAGAAATGATCGTTGAGTAATTGAACTTTTTTGAAACTTAAAGTGAATAATTCTGTAAAATAACAAAAATTTGTATTCTCCCCCCCACCCCACCATTTACAAGCCGGCCTGTTTCTAAATTTAAGTTGCCATTAAATTTTGTCATTTTTAGAAATAATAAACAACATTGTAAATATAAGCGTTGTCATATGATCACGTTAAAAGTGTATAAAATGGGTAGAAAAAAAGTGTACACAAAAAAGATTAGACTTTTATATGCTTAACATTTGATAACAGCATTCTAACTGGACTTATTATTTTTCCGTTTCACCGTAAGGTAGTTTTACAGAATCTAACTGCACATTAATTAGCAACAAGTTTTCAATTTTATTTCCGTTTCCAAATCTTATTAAATTCCTTTTGATACTTGTGCTTTTTTTTCTATTTTCAATTTTATCTATTAATTGTTTAAATTAATAACTAATGGACAAAAATTAAATGTGGATTATAAATATATATGGCATACTTTTATGAAATTTTAATTTTCGTTATTTATCTTGTTTCTTTTTGTTTATTTTTTGAAGCTGGTGGGAATAATTTACTTCTTAAACAAGAATATTTACAAAAATATTTGGAAACGACTTTACCTTTTACCCGGATGAGAATGGACTAGTTTCTATTTTTTTTACACCAAGTTCCTAAACTGCCATCTCTGTTAAGTTCAGTTTTAATTTAATCCATTACATCATTAAATTTTTTTCATATTTTTGAAATCCTGAATGATTTTTAATAAAAATTATTTGTAAAATACATCTTTTCGTTTTTTATTATTTTTTAAAATTTTAATTTTAGAAATTATATATATAATGCACACATACTGGTTTTAAATGAAAATAAAAATACAATATATAATGATTTGCATGCATATAAATTCGTTTTACAAAAATTGCACATAATTCATAAATTTCAAACGAAAATTTCCATTGTTTACAGCAAAATATATTCATTATATTCCTGTGTATTCCTCAAATTTATTGCTTTGTTTTGAAAGAGGATGAAAATAGTATACCTATATAGTCTAATTTTTTTCAACAACAAACAAAATTATTTTGTCAAATTTTAGACCAAATCTAGGAACTAAAAAAGCGATGACATTTATTTTAAACCTGTATCTGAGAAATTTTTTTATTTTTTCATGATATAAAAATAACAACAAAATGCAAGCCCTATCTCTTTTATTAGATAAAGAAGATAATGAAGATAACTCAACGTCATTTTTATTATTGTTAAATAATAGACGAACGCGATGTATTCTTTCTTACATAGTAATTTTAATAATAAATTTTGTATTTACTTATTTTAATCATTACATTCTTCTTGAATATTTATAATAATCAAAGAATAAAAAAGACAATTGGTCTACCATAAAATCTTATTACTTGATTCCCATTAGTTTGTTTAAGCACTGTTATAAAGATATATCCTGTTTACCGTGCTGTGCCCGTATAGATGTATGATTTTAAATCTAGAGATCTCTTTCACATAAGTTAAAACTTTTTTTCTTTCCCGGATGGGGAGGTCTATTTGTTTATTAATCTTAATTTAATATTATTTTTTATTTTGCTTATGGTTTGCATGATTTTTTTTCTTTTTGATTTTTGAAGGTAATTTTTGTTTCTTCGTTGATTTATTATATTTAAGCTTTCTAGAAATATACTTACTTTACTATAAATATACTTTTATTACATAATACTTGTAAATAGTTAAAAAAAATAGTTTTAATGAATGTAACATATAGTGGTTTGTTAAAAAGACTATTTAGAAGACTTAGTTAGACTATTTTTAACCCGATTTGCTGTAAATTTTAAAAACATATGTATGTGATAATAACGAAATGGTTAATAAAAATGTCCATTAGGTTGTGCTAGAATGATTCAATATAGAAACATTGTATTTGATTTCAAGTTTTAAAATCTTCCATGTCGTTCATGATGCCAGTATTTTCTCAAAAGATAACCATAATATCGGATTTAATTTCTATGTCACAGTTTTGAGGTCTAGTTAATCAAGTTTTAATAATAGAACAATAGTTAACATAAAAAATAAATACATAAGTTAATAAAAAAACAATAGTTTTACTATTGTTTTTTTGAACATCCCTTCCACATTTTCCTTTTAGTGTGTGGATCCTTTCCAAAATAAGTTTCAGTATTCACTTCTGATTTTGATAGAATGTCTGTTGAAGATTGTTTACTCCATAAGAGTATTTAGTTGATAGTTTATTTAACGTGTGCACATATATGTACATGCTCTAAGGTTCAATAGTTCTTGAATTCGATACAAGTGGGTCTTATTTTAAACTGTGCATCTAGGTCTACGCACTTTGATCTAGTTTGTCTTGAATAGGAGCCTAATATAAACGTTAGGTCTTATCTTGTGATGGGGGGGAATCGATTAAACAAACCAAATTTTTTTTATAGTTTTTTTTCCGTTACAATAGCAATTAAAAAATTTAAATTGGATGACAATACTGAGTTTAAATTACGCTGCAAAAATGACCAATTAATTTGTATAATCAGTTTAATGCTGATACCAGATAGCGATTATAAAGCTTAACTGAATTGAATGGGTAATATTGGTTGGTTAATATTGTGTCACACAAGTTCCAACAGATGCTGAGTTCGATTCCCACCTCGCGACTACATGTTTGTTGTAGCAGTAGTTTGTACATGTAGTTGTTAGGAATCCACTTTAAAATGCACCGTTAACGAGGGAGTGAAGTCGAATGAGGAGCGCTCTGGCTTTCAGTTTTCACTACTTGTGGGTTCAATTCCCACTTCCAGCATAAAATGTGGTTGGAATTGTAGACTCTGGTTTGCAAGAGAAATGAGTGAAGAGTGACCGATATTTTTGTAGTGATTGCTTTAACAGTTATGAAGGTATCACATATACCAGATTGAAGTCTAATGAACCTTCGCTTTTATTCCGTTTCTCATTTTTATTTTACCTGTGTTCCGCTTGAATGCGCCCTCCTAATTTGCAGGCGAGCCGTTGCCACCAACCATTTCTAATACTTGCCCAGTGATCGCTTTTCTCCACACTCCGTTCGTCCCCATTTCGACAACTTAATGAATGATCATTTTATTCATATTTGACTTCTGGCAATTTGTTTTGTAACGCAAAACGTACGCTTTCATTATTCATGTTCGGAGGATAGTTTGCTGTTTTGATGGCAGGTGGCCAATGGGAGCCGCCGTCCCTTCCACTCGGAACGTCTTGGTTCCAGAGCCCCCTTCTCCTATGTAGCATCGATTTTTCGGGTGCTCCATGAGTTTTTATTCCTCCAAGATCGGTGAAAGGAAATAATGTCAAAGCTAATATCGAAAGCCATCTTGTTCTGCGCATTGTTTATTGTCAGGATAGCAACATTTTAATGTATTTAATGTACTTTTTTTTAAGTAGAAAATAAAGGAGATTTATAAAAGCCTAATAGGAATTAATTCTTGTAATTACTTTCTGAAATATCATTATTTTGAAAAAATTAACAAGTAACGTCATCTTACTTATAAAAGTGGCATCTTATTAGCAAAGAATCTTTATGTTATTGTCTACTGAAAAGATGTGTATCTGTTAAAGTGCTTATAAAAAGACTACTAAAAATATACGGTATCTAATGACTAAAGTACTTGCAATTATGTTGCATTGATAACACATTTTGTGGTGTATAGTTATAAAAAGCTTCTGAAAATCATAACTTTTTTAATTTTTAACTTATTTAGTCATCCAACTTCACGATATATTACTGGTACTGGAGTAGTTAGCTTTCTGACTTTCAGTTCAACCGTTCTTGGGTTCGATTCTTACCTCGAGCGTCGATGTTTATTGGGATCAATTCTAAACTGTTGATTTTGCTCAAATGAGAAAGAAATATACGTCGTGAAAAGCAAGAAATGAGCTTCATTCTTTTCAGAATTCATATTTTCATTTCAGACTTCATAATTGACAAACGCATTTCATAAATTAGTATTTGCTCAGATTTAATTTTCAGGTGTGTAATAATGCTAAGTAGTGGAGTAATATGTTATATTAAATAAAGAGATAAAAATTAAATTATGACTTTATTAATTTTGATCAATAGCTTTGCCTACCCAAATATAATACGCCCAAAATATTACTATTAATGTATGCTAACGTGTTATTTCTTGTTGTTTGTTACCGTGATTATGGAATTATCCAGTAATTGTAGTCTCTGAGAATTTGCGTACAAAAGTTCCTGTATATTTTTAAATGTATTCGTTGTAAACGGAATTGAATGTGAAGGATTAAAAGAAGTAGAATGCGGATTTTTTTTCCCTCCCCCAAATAAAATCACACCTGGTAGTGAGGAAAATTACAATTTTATCAATGGAACGATCTCACGTGAATTTTTTTGGCCACGAATAGCTTTAATTACTATGTTTTTATCCTCGTATTTTAGTGAGCAGGTGGTTTTTTGATCAATGAACTCTAAAACTGACCAAGGAACCATCTTGATTATCATTTAAATGAATCTTATGTGCTACGACAGTAAGTTGTTGTACCAGCATGCTTCCTTGTACCTAACCTAAAATTGGGCTCTGTTAGTTAGGTTGACGGATGAGAATGTTTGTCATTTAGAAGCAAGGGCCAAGCAGTAGATCCTTACTTACTTGACCTGCCACCCCCAGCAGTATTTCACTTGGGGGACAAAGCGATCATAACCCCCAGCCACTTTTTCTCGACATGGCCCTAGAATAAATGGTATAAAGTTCAACAATAGCTGTCACTTTAAATGATATGAAATGCACCTAATTTTTTAATGTATTATTTATAATTTTAATGTTCCAATAATTTTTTGTTGTTATATAAATTAAATATATCTATGACATTAAATGTTTTTATTTTATTTTTTTACAATAAAGTGCCTGTTAGGGCTCGCACACACACACACACACACACACACACACACATACATACATTACCCTTATCTTAATATTAAATTGAAGTAATTTTAAAATACTATTTACTCAATTTGCATTTGATAGAAAGCAAACCCAGCCACGAAATATTATTCAGCAGTTTGAAATCAAAACAGGGATATAAAATATTTGAAATAAATTATTCCAAGCGGCATCTGGACATCTGAAAACAATGAACCGAATTTAACCTGCACATTCGTCGTAAAGGGTTCTTTAATTTTGAAATAGGTTGTCTGCCTGGCAAATGTCAATCCAAAAGACTACCGCATTCTCTTTGAAATATACTATAATTTCACGATCGGAAATTATTTTATAGATTTATTTCATTAAATTGATGGAATGAGCCACTATCTTAAACTGTTATTTCTTATTTAATATTTAAATTCGGTGTGGTAAAAGAGGCGAGTTCAATTAGCAGTGTTTTGCATTGAAGTTACATGATCCTGCTTTTACGCATTCTGCTTTATTTCTGCTGAAATTTATTGTATGAATTTTAGGAATGATTCTCCCAACCGCTTGACGTTGATTGGATCTTAAAGTAAGTTGTTAAAATGCTTAATTGACACGCTGCTCAAAACTGCTTTAAAAAAAAATGTTTAATTTTTAAAAGCAGTTTGGAGCAGCGTGTCCATTTTTAGATACAACCAACCAACCATCCCCAACCACTTGATGCCATCGAAAATGAACCGAGCTGGTGATCATGTAGTGAGTTTTTCAGTGTATAATTCCAAACTTCCTATGTTCGATTCCCACCTCGGATTTGAGTGTTTATAGTGGTTTGGAATCTTCTATCGACTTGGTCTCGATAGAAATAGGCAGAATTAATTGGTGAGTGTTGTTTAAATGTCTACCCTTTCTTTTAACATCTGGGTCTTCTTCTGTGCATCATCCCACTTCTGCTGTGCCGAGAGCCAGCCTTCGGTTCTACAGTTTGTGAGTGCAAATCCCACCATGTACACGGATGTTTGTGTTGGTTCGGAATCCCATTTTAAACTCTAGGATTTGGTCTAGCTATCGTGTAAAAATTGCCCGTTGAGCAACAAACAAACCAAACTTATTTTTTGGTGTGGATGCTTAAGTTAGGAATTTTAGTTAAAATCTAAGCTTCACTCTAATTACCCAAGCAACCGTAGAGCTTAAAAAGAAATCAAATCCAAAATAAAAATAATAAATTATTATAAACTTCGCTTAATCTCTAAGAAAGGTTTAACTTTTATTCTATTGAGAAAGCATCCCCCCTCATAATTTGCCCCTTAGGAATAACGCTGCTTCGTGAAGCGATGATTTTTTTTTTTTTTTTTTAATAGTGGCCAGTAAAGTGTCGTCGTTCGTAAAACCCTGCCACAATCCGGGAACTCGATCACGCCACTCGCTCGAGTCGCTGTTTTACATGTCGGTAGGCGTGCGTCAGTTCGCCAAGGTCCATTGTTCCTTGCGCGATTGCCCCAAGTTCAGGGTCGTTCATACCTGGGATTCCTTTGGACCGATTCTTTCTCCAATAAACCTGTTGTCCCGCACGAATACTTTCAGTGCAGTTCGCGCTGCTTTCAAGATAATGATACGTGAAGAAGTATTTAAGTTATGGGTGCTTTCAGTGGATCTGTTGCTATAAGTGATAATATCGCAACTTATTGAAATATCATATTTACTTTTGAATTCCTTCTGTAAATCTACTTTCTTTTTCCTTCAAAGTTAATTATTTTCACAAAGTACATGGTTTTCAAGGCGATAAATCGCCAAATTATGGAGGGGGAAAAAAACAGTCTGCTTACCCCTGCCATAAATTATACTCAAGTAAATCTATTTTGACGACATACTCTTGTACATAAATGGAGTCATGTGATTACAAAAGGTAAAAATATTCTGTAACATTCTATGTTAATTGCCTTGAAAGTACTGAAGATACTTTGGCTAATTGGATACCCCACCCCCCCCCCCCCCCCGCCCCCTTCTTCCCCCTTCCCCATTGATTAAATTTGGTGTTTGCCATCACATTTAACGTCTATTGTACGTACTCTAAACGAAAACGTAGAATATAATATTTAAATTTCTTGTGATGAGAGATATAAAAATCGTGTATAATCTTAATGTGTGTAATTTTAAGAATTTTTAATATTTTCCACGAAATAAGGAAATGATCTCACAGATTTCTAAGAACTGTGCATCCAATAATTTATCATATATTATTTTAATTTGCAGGAAATGTAGTGCAAAAAAAAAGAGTAATGATAAAAGAGCAAAATTTGTCAAAATTTGTCGTTTTCGATCTGTAGAAAAATAATTAAAAACAAAACTATTTTGGATTCAACTATTCTCAACAATTATGCCGTCAGTGTAATTTCAGGATCATTATATTTTTAATTCCATATCATAAGTATTATCTTCATGATTTAAAAGTAAACTAATGAAAATCTTGAAGATTGCCATGTATCTGAATTTGCGATGTTAGATTACAATGTCGATGCTAATTGTTTATACCTTCATTCATTTAACGAGGCAGCAGCTGAATGTTAACAATTCGAGTCTCGCTTCTGTCGTGGATATTTGTTGTGGTTAGGAACATACTTTATTAAAACTGTGTTGAGATGCCGATCGAATGAACTCTCTTGTTTTGAAAGTGATTGTAAAAAATGACATAGAAAACGATCCTTGTTTGAACGATGTTTTATATTCTTTTATATTTTTAAATACCTTTTCAATATTTGAGAGTAAAATTGAATAATATTTGCCTTTCAGTTTATTCAAATATTTTTAGATTTTTATATAAAAAATCATTTCAAACTTTTCTGCGGATTCTCATATTTGAATTGAATGACTTTACCAACATAGCGTAACGAATTTATCTCGCTTCTACCACTTCTGCTCCCTGAACTTCATATTTTGGGAGCTTTCGTGAGCGGTTGAGAATTCAGACTCTTCCTCGCGGGGTCTGCTTTAATGTCTAGACTGGTTGAGTAGTTTTCTTATTTTGGAGAGAATTCTCGTTATTTCACTATTTTGAATTGATTTTTGGGGAAGACGCCTTCTCCCCCCTCCTCGAGATAATGCATAATTTCCGTGGACGGTTGAAACCCCGTTATTTATGGGTCTCCATAAATAACGGTGTTTCATCCGTCCACGGAATCTTTAATTTTAATGGAATCACATCTGAGTTGGTGTCTGTGAGATAGTCTGGTACAATTATTTTTTTTTCTTTCTTACCTGCTTTCTTGAGTTCGAATTGAAAAAAGAAAAGTTGCGAAACACTATTTATATCAATTAAAGTGTAATAACATTTTAATATGCTAGTTACGATGAACTTTTATTTTTATTGGTAACTTTTTTTTGCATTTATTTTACTTAGTAAAAGCATTTTATTTTCTAACTGTATCTTAAATTTACTTTCTAATTTAAAGCTATGAATAACCTAATAGCTAAAAGCTTTTATAAGACATGATGTTTTGCATTCCGGAAGGGCTTCTCATAATTAGCTAGGACAAGAAAGAGAAAACTTTGAAAAATTTCTCAAGGACTCATCCTGGTATTATATATATATATATATATATATATATATATATAAACAACGCAACATCGTTTTCTTTATGTTCTGCAGTCGAAACAGGTCGTGTATCTGATAAAAACCAAAATCTATCATTAGGCCACTAAGCCTGAATTAGCTGCCTAACCATGAGTTCAGTTCTTCGTAAGTTTGATTCTTACCTCAATGTGAGTGTTTGAAGTAGTAGGAATACACTTTAAGCTATAGATCTTTTGTGTAGAGTATTAAACCAAGCTGTGCCATGATAAATCTGAGTGTGGGGAAAATGCTGCTTTTCTTCTTTTAAACGTGACTTTTTTTTAAAATTCTGTTTTGTCTTCTTTGGTATCTCATTTATTCAACCATTTTTACTGAATATTTGATGACATGTTATGAATTGTATTAGTAAAAGTAAATTGTATGACATTAGTCAGTTGATTGTTTTGAGAGTGCTCAGACCTTTTTATGCTTTCAATTCAGTAATTCGTGAGTTTGATTCCCACCTCCGTAATGAATGTCTCTGGACATTCAGAATTTACATTGGTCCAGTTAAATATGGAAAACATGTTGTTGCTTATCCTATCTGATTAACTAATAGATTAAATCAGATCTATGAGACTTTAAACAAAAAAGAAGAGGACTTCGAAGTCCTCTTTATCAAGTTCTAAGCAGGAAAGTAGATATTCAGGGGTAGACTGCGTGATGTTGTATTTCCCGCCCATAGGGAAAATCTTGTTGCCCCAACGTCGATGCCATAAAAAATGTGACCACAGGTAACAAATTATATTGTTTCAGGTCTGCAAGTAACACTCCGCATTGTGTGAACGACCCCTCATTGGGAAAACTACCTTCGAATCCCCTTGCCGTCGATGGAGGAAGCTTGTTCCGAAACTCTTCAATCGATCATGCAGTGTGCCGTCATATGTGATCATGGTAATCAGTGGAAGGGGTGGGCCACGTATCGGGTTTCCGATCGCACAACTATTCGATTTCATTAAGAACTAATTGCTGGGACAGAGGGGCGAAAAAGTAAATGTGTCGCCCTGCTCGTTCCACAGACCCAGTTTTATATGTCGATGGATTATTCAATCATGTTAATTATGCGCACATTTTTTTTATTTCGTTTCATTTGCATTTTTCTTTTTTCAGTTGTACATTATCCGATTTGCTCGAGATGAAATCGACGTTCTCTTGTCTATATTGTAGAAGGGAAGAAATCATTATTTTTATTATATATATATAATCTTCTTGAAGTTACACAAATATACTTGTGGAAAAGTCGGCTGAATTAGTAAATATTATTAGTTAAGGCATCAATTTGTAACATATTATAATTAATTTAATAAATTATATTCTAATGTTAGAGAGTGGTTTTTATGATGCAATAACTGTGACCGTTGACCATTTTTCTTCGTTGTGATTGATCCATCTAGTGATGAATGATGAGCTGGTGTTCAATTCATTGGTTTGTCGATTCAGTTCCCACATGCATATAAGCGGGGGCGTACCCGTCTAGCTTCTACTCTCAGGTAGTGCTCCACTACGTAATATGCCTACTTGCGACAGAACTGTCACTGATTGGTAAAGGTAGAATTGCAATATTACATTTCAGCTGTATCTGTAACCCTCGAAGTTACAAAATTAACAGAGCAAAAGTTACATTAGCAAAAAACATTCACAGACTTAAACACTAAAATTTATGAAATTTTCCTTCTATAGAAGAATACAGGAGAAAAAAAATTCTATTCTTTCTCGTATGGGCACTATTGACGAGGTGCGGGCTTGAGAGTTTTCTGTTTCCACCCCAGAGACTCGTGAATACGGCTGGTTCTCTGTTGATGTAAAGTGGTTCAGATATAAATGCCTTAACTGTAATTGTAGGACTATCCTTTTTCATGATGTTTAATATAATTAAGGGGCTGACTTTTAATGTCAATTTAAAAAGTTTGAAATTTAACTTTGAATATTTTCAGCTAATATATTTGTTGGGTAGCTTTCTTAATTTATTTTATAGCAAAATAAATTTTCTTTCACATTTTATACTACTTTTATAAATTAGACCCGTTGCATTCTGGTGTGCCGCTTGGAAGGTTTCAGGTTTGATAATATCGTTTGTAAAACAGGAGATATATGTTGCCCTTCGGTGCGCATAACTTGGGGTGAGTGCTTGAGAGTTTTCTCTTTGCGACGTGTGACTTGCGGTAAGCTGTAGATGTTTAAACAATCTTACATGTGTTTATTCCATGCATTATAATTTCTTTCTCAATTTCACAATCGCGTCAGTATCTTTTATTGAATTCTTAACTTTTACTTGAATTTTTATGATGTTGCTCTTTTTTAATTAAATGTGAGGCATAATCTACATGAATAACAGTATTGATTATGATCTTTATTTTTTTTTAAACGCCCGACATTCCCTTGACAGAGGTCATAAATTGTTTTCTTTTTAATAAACTGAGTATTTTTTTCAATTTATGTCGTGCCTTTTATTCAACTGTAGGCTTCCATATTTGAATTCATCCAATAAGGATAGTTGTCTCTGCTTGTGATTCCGTGTCTATTCTCAGCTCCAATTGGTGCTTCCGTGCGTGACGTACTGCACACGCACATCCTTATGCGGAGTGTTCTCCCCATCGCTCTTTTCCTTTGAGAAATGAACAGGGATTATATATCATCATCCATTTTCCTCCATGAAAGATGCGCGCAGTGGGTGGCAGGAAAGTTTGTTGTAGCAACCGAAGAATCGAATATTTCTTCATCAATGGGTGGAATTCAGCGGTTTCGTATTACGGTCTCACGGTGGGATATAATGGTGGGATTGCGCATTTCAGAATGCAAAGTCGCTGGTTCAATGCTGTCCATCTATGCGCGACGTACATCTTGTTGTGACCAATATTTGAACAACGGGAAAATGGATGTACATGCTGAAATATCTGTCTAGTAGTAGTGCTCGAGAATTTTCTGGATTTCTTTCCAAGATGTCTGGTGAAGGCTTAGCGTTCTGGTCTTCAGTTAAATTGTTCGTAAGTTCGATTCCCACTTCATATGTGAATGCTGTTGGAGCCGTGTTGTGAATAGCTTAACAGCCCAAGCCATTAATACCTACTTCTTAAATTACTTTCCGGAGAACATAGATAATGAACCGTATTTATAATTATCGTAAAGGAGGAAATGAATAAAACTTCCAAGCACCCACTCTGGTAGATGTGCATGCAGAAAAATTATATCCGCCTTTTGTCCTGTTCCTGGCTGAGATTAAACTAGGGATGGTTCCTCTAAACTTATAATGTGGGTGGTTAAACAGGTCAAAATTGACCAAATTTAAGTCCCGCTGTAATTTATCCTTGTTTTTAAAAAGTGATTTTAATCAAACCAATATCTGCTAGTGCTTGGAAAATAAAATGTTTTGCTATTTTTTTTATAATCCAGCTTTATATATGTAAGTGTGAAATGTTGAATCGTAGAAAATGCCAATGAGTAAATTTAATAAATTATTGTTTTGGAGTTATTGGATTAAATATTTAGTACATTTACTTTTGCTTCAATAGTTCATGGGTTTGATTTGCATCTCATTTCAATATTTGTAGTTCCCAATCCATTTCAACTTGCAGATTTCAGTCTTAATTAATCCTCGAAAAATCGCTAAATCAAAAAATTTGCCAAGTTTTAGTGCTACAAATAATATTTAATGTATACAATACATCTATATAATTTTAATTCAAGTTTGCAAATCAATATTTTAAATTTACTTAATGAAATAAGTAACTATTGTTGAAAACGTGAAAATAAATTTAAAAAGTTTTTTAAAAATGAAAATATCATTTTTTTTTAATCTTAATTCTACACTTATTTCTTTGACTAGAATTATACATATATTAATTATACTTCAATGTTTCAAATTGAAAAATATTAATTATGTTTGGTGCAAGTTTTGATGAAATATCCATTTCTTAATTTTCCGAAAAATTTTCTTTCAAAAGAAATTTCTTTTTCAATAATATTTAAATTGTACTTATTTAATCATTTTAATTTAAGTAGATATTATTTTCATTAAGATTGCGTAATATTCTAAATTTTCCGTTATTTATTGTATAGTGGATAATTATTCATAAATCTTTATTTTTTATTTCCAAGACCAAGAAATTTTTTCTCTTCATAAGTGGCTAGCATGGTATATGTATAAATATTACGATTTTTCTTTATTAATTAATGTTAACAACAAATATTAATGCTTGAATATTGTTCTAGTTAAAGAATTAATCATGAATAAAAGTTTTAATCCCAAAGAAGAAAAAAAAAAAGATAAAAACTTTACACAAATTTCAATTGTGCAGATAATTTATATAAAAAAAAATAACAGATATCGATAAAATACAATCAAAAAAATAACCGATATGTAAAAAATAACAGATATCGGGGGAATAATTTACCAACAAAGTATTTAGCTACCGAGCTTAATTGCACTTTCCTTCCTAAATTCTGGGAATGAAGTCTTTTCAGGAAAACGCTTTTATGTATCCAGCTATTGGAGTGACATTCTCCCGCGGTGACAAAATACTTCTTCTGCCCCACCCCCTGCCCATCACTCCCCCCCCCCCGGAATTCAGGCTGCTAGTGGAACCGTTCCTAAGTAATGTTCTGATGAATAGAACAGGAGGAACGACATCTTGAGAACGGGAACCCAAGGTTCTTGGAAGGGGGGATGCAGCTGTTCACGTGACCTGTTTCGAAATGACTCGATTCTTCAGAAATGCCTTTCACTCTGTGCAGGGGGATGGCTTCGATTCTCGTGAATTTTGAAGTGTTCTTTTTATTTGTTCATCTCAGTTCTCTATTTGTTCTTAATCTAAACAATCCACAGCTTTGTAATAATATATCCAGAAAAGTATAACCGCTTCACTGGATATATTTGTATTTAAAAATAGTAAAAGTTATCATTTTTAAATTTTTATCTTATTTGTTTGATATCCGTCAATGAATATTCAGTTAATGTACAATAACTTTTTACTGTGTAAAATTCAACTAAAAACATTTTTCAAATACTCGGGTAAATTTAAACTCTCAGCTAACTCTAACAATTTCATACAAAAATGCATATATGATGAATAAATCTGTAAAACAAGTAAACATTAATTTTAAGTAAAAGTTTTCAAAGTAGGCCATATTCTTGCCTGGGTGGATCACCGGAAGTTTTTCAAGCACCCTCTCTGTCTGAATTTCTTGTAGAAAGGAGAAATATTCACATAACTTCATCTCTCGTTCAGTTAAATATATTAGCAGTGAATTCACTTTTAACTCTGACATAATAATACATAAGCCAGATCTTCTAATACAAAGAGCAGTATCCTAATATCAAGCTATAGTCACCAAAACTATTTATGAAAATAAATAGTCCGATTTTTTAATGAGAGCATTGTATATATTCAATTATATACGAAAAATGTTCAAATTGTTTCTTGAATGTTAAGAACTCTAGACTTCTTCTATAGTTCATAGGTTCGATTCTCACTTTATGCTTAGATATTTTTTGCGAAATCCATTTTAAATAGTTAATTCTAGTTAAAAGATCCCTCTTGAACAAAAGGTGTCTGTAGTGCAACAAAGCAAGTGGTTGGGAAGGAATGCTTTAGAAAGGAATGTTCCATGTTCAATCCCAGCTACAATGGAATAAGAGGAGTGAGTGTTTCGCATCTACTTTCTGAATGGGTGAGTGCGTAGGAATTTTCCAGGTTTTCTCCCTTACCACACATGAATACGACCTTCTATCTACAAAAAGTCGTCTAGAAGGCATGGCTTGGAGCAGATGTTCAAATGCCTTACAACAGCCTTTAGGTCCTGAGCACTATCAAAAAAAAAGAAAGAAAAAATCGATTCAGTAAATTTTAATTTAACGAATTGAATCATTTAAAGAATTGATCTTCAAAAACATTGCCTAATTGAAATAAATGAATTCCAAAGCTCGTGGGACTTTTACATGTATAAATAAACAGAGTGGTCATTATGTGCTCACTGATCACAATAGATAGAATCTACATATCCATAATCTCAGAATCAGCATGGCAGAATTAGTAAACCTTATTAAAAGAAAAGGGGAAAAAAATCCACTCCATCAAGTTTCCTTTCCTCCTTTAATTAGGAGCATTTAATATTCATGACCGATTCATCATCTGCTCTTTGCTTGGAATCGGTGAAGCAGAGGAAAAATAGGCGCATTATTTACAGACGTTTCAATAACTGCCAGGGAACTTTTAAACGGTGAATGTGTTTAAGAAAAGTATCACGTCGCGTGTGTATTTAAATTCTTTTAAAAAAAGAAAACAAATGAAATAAAGAAAACGTGTCACAAGCTTAAGTTTAAAGATTAATTTATTTTTTAGGCTAGTTATTTTACTTCATGATTTGGCGATAATCAGTAGTAGTTCTTAATCCGATTGGCTTTATTTAAATGAAATGGTGTCGGCGTTGGCAATGAATTTTTAATATTTTTATATTTTTGTCAGCAATTAAAACTTAATTGTGTAACTAACAACACTGGATTTTCCTTCTCGTGATTTTGCTTAACAATGTAGATGTTAGGCCATAAATTTCCTTAAAAAAAGTATTTTTTCAAAAAAACTTTTTACTTTACTTTTATAATTAGGCTCTATTCATTTGAATTTCGTATTTTACTCGTTATATTTGAAAAAAATGCAGCGCCATTAGGAATGAATCTGTTGAGAATGTTTTTATACTTTTCTTATTACTAAAAATAATAATTAAATTTGGTATGTTTCAAACAATTTTTTTACACGTAAATTATATACAGATCTGGTAAACATAATTACAGGAATTGAATTTATTATATATAGATCCAATCTTTCACGTGAAATGTTTATTATTACATGCAAGACAACTTAATTACATGTTTTTTTGAATATTAAAATTTTAATTTTCCCCAATGCCTCTGTACTGTGATTGGGCGATATTCAATTTGAAACTGTTATTTTTTTTTAGCTGTATTTGAATAAAAATTTTGCCGTTAACCGTGAATTTGTGTTCATACTTTTCTTAGCTTTTAAATTTAGTTGACATATTATAAATTTCTACGCTTCAATAAAACTGTACTTAAATTTTTAATTATTGGCGTGAATATTATAAAAAGTTTAATACTTTTCATTGAGACACTTATTTTTATTTTTAATATTTCGATGTTTAGTCGAAATTTCAATTCAAACTTTTTTTTTTTAATAAAATATTGCATCATTTATTGATCATCAATTTATGTTTGTGTAACATTTAATGTAGTTTAAATTTACTTTGGCATACATTAAATAATGGCATTTAATATATATATAATAACATATTGGCATTTATTTTTTAAAGAATTAGTAATTTTGTATTTAATTTCACGCAATATCAAAAACTTTATCATGGTGACTTATCAGTTTATGATTAATAACAATTTGAATTCTTTGTTGTTAGAATTGATGGACTTCATATTAAAAATCAGTGCTTTTTGAAGGAAATATGAAATTAGTCTTGATGTACGAATTCTAAAATTTTTATTGTGCTCAAAATTGTAGGTTTTGTGTAAAAATTATTGAGCAAATTATGTTGATATATGGGTTATAATGAATTGTTTCATTTGATTTCTATACTGTAACGTATCTTTTGAAAAAGAATTCGAGAATATATTATGACATTTTTTTATTTATTAATTTAAGTATTTTAAAATTGGTTTTTTTTGTTCTTCACAAAAGAAATAACATTCTATGCTTTAAATTTCACAGTAAAGTACAACTAATATTTTTCCTATTCTGTTTTTTTCTTCACGTTGCCAATTTATTTTAAATATATAAATCATTTGCAATTTATTTTCTTAAAATTGAGATTGTAATATATATAGATTTTTTTACTTAAATATAATAATTTTAATATAACTAATATTATATTCTGAGCAATATTTTAATTTGTTGAGTTACTAAAAAAACCTTTTTGAATTGTTTATTCATTTATAAATTATACTATTTTATTCGTACTGATTAGAATTTAATATGGGTTAATGACACATGTTAAGTAAAATCATATTAAATATATAAGTGATAAATCATGTATTATTTAATTTTCAACGCCATTAATATTATTGAAAAATGACGCCATTATTTTCGTTGAAAAGATTTAAGCTTAAGTGCTTAGTTATGAATGAGCGTGAATTTTTCTGGTATTTGAATTTGTAGTAAAGGGAAATAATGTGCATAGATAATTAAGATTTAAAAATAAATAAATAAAAACCAGTTTGAAATATTTTTTGTTCTGTCATATCGTCCGACCCTGAACTTTAGCGGACGTGTTTCTCGTCTCTTCATTCTGCAACACATTGTCCATCCTTACATAATTCTCCGGATCACGCACATGTTTTACGTGCATATAATCTCATAATTATTTTATGCATGTAATAAATAATGCTGATGTTACGGCTGCAATATTTAAGGGGGAAAATAAAATATTCAAAAAGGCTTATTCTCTCAATATTTCATTAAGTGCCACATCAAAGGTGAATGTTTTTTTTTTCATACCCCCAAAATTTAACTACAACGACCAAACTGGATCGAACCCTCTTTTTCTTGTATAATAATTGCTTTAATTATCCCTACATTAGATTTTCCCCCTTTCCCGGACTCATTTGCCAATGTTTTGTTATACTGATATTTTCGTACTTCTAATCTGTTCATTTAACGCGTTTGCATGAGATACACATATCGCCCGTAACTTGCTTTTGTAGTTCATTTTCTGTTATACAGCCTATCTTATTTTCAGGATACATTTAGACTGATGAAAAGTTCAGCATGTTTTAATGAGTGACTTAATCATAGCTGCGGTGAGGTTTTTTCAATAGCCCCAGCATGCTATTACCTTCTGAGAGGACTTTGTGTAGATAAGATCTTGTTCCACAATGCGCTCCCCCCCCCCTAAAAAATTAGCACTTGAACTAAAATAGTCAACGTGGAAAAGATCTCTAAAATATTAATATTTTTAATATTAATTTTATATACAGGTGGCATCAAGTGTGTGATAGAGAGGTTAGTGCTTTTATAATTCAGTTCAAAAGTTCGTAGGTTTGATTCTTACTTAAGACGCACTTTAAAATAAGAAAGTTAGTTGTTCTTTCAAAAGCAAATCATGATTTTAAGTGACAAACCAAGCCAAAGCTTATTTATAAAGAAATTCCAGTTACTGAAATGATTATATGTCTATTGCTTGTCACTTTTTAAAAATCCTTGTTTTAGTAAAATAACTTTGGTAATTTTATACGCCAGTCTAAATCGTATAGCATCAATGAAAAAATTATACTGTTGGCGTTTTGTTTACATTGAGTTGCTACCTTTTTATTTAATTCTATGTATGCCTTGTATGTTTTTAAATTCTGTGCCGAAAAATTTGTAAATGTTTCCTGTAAAAACTCAATATGGCTGTCAATGGTTTTTGAAATTGAAGCATCCGAGCTCGAATCCAGATGCTGTTGAACAGCTGTAGAGGAATACTGTTTTTCTGTGTCATCAGAGTAGGCGCTTGGAAATTTTTTGGGTTCTTTTGTGGCCTATTTGCAAATAACTTTTCAGGTTCAAACTATTATTCAAATGTCGTATTGTTAACAACAGTCGCTGGGCATCGTTGTAGGAATATCCCTTTAAATTTGATTTATGAATATTGCCAAACTATATGCGCAAGTGAAGGGACCTTTCCTTGTGTAG
>JAPDSC010136902.1:0-23479 GCA_026290005.1 Latrodectus geometricus
ATCAAAGAGCTTTGGAATATGATATTTTAGGCTTTGAGAGTAGATTAGAAATCTTACGATGTTCATTTAAAGAACTTAGGGAAATTACTGTTGTAAATGAAGGTGTGCTTTATGTGTAAGTATAAAATATGCTTTATGTTGCTCTTTATTTCTTTAAAAAATGTGAACTTTAATTTAGAAGTATATATTTTGATATTTCTTTTTCAATAAATTTTTTCAAATTTTAATGCTAACATTCAGTTTGATTATCTTCTCATCCTTAATTAAGTGTTATTTTTTAGAACCTTGTTGAATTTTTTTTAATCCATAATTAAACCTCTGCATTTTTTTAATGTCTTTTTCAAGTTCATAAATGAAATTATTTTTTTAAATGAAATAAACTAATTTTTTCAACATTTTAATGCTTGTTTTGAAATCTAAATGTAAAAAAAATTATGCTGTCAGAATCAATTGGGAAAATTTCTGATTAGAAGAATTAAATATTTGTGAGAAAGTGTCTCAGGTTTGAGATATTGATAATCTCTCTGAATTGGGAAATTATCATCTTACTTATACTTATTGTATATACAAAAACATTAGTAAAATTTACAGTGAAAAATTAAATAAATGCATTTGGAACTAAAAGTTTTGGAGATGGTGGTTATCCTGAAGTTTGTTATCATTAGGTCTATGTATAAAATTTGATTTTATATTAATTTTAATTATGAATGGGAGTGTCAGTTACGGTAGGGAGTTGTAAAGGAAAGTGTCATTGTATTTCAGTTTCTAAAAAATAAAGGTTGAAAATTTTTAATCTACATTCTAAAAATTCATGGTTTGACAAAAATTTCAAAAAGCCTATGTTCTTTTGATAGTTCTATAACTCTTGACATAAGCTAAAAAACTCGCAATTAAATTACTCTTTATATTGCAATTTAATCATAAATTTAAAGATATGTGAGTAAATTTTTGGGTTTGAATTTTTTTTCAGCTGTATTAATTTAAATATAGTTGAAAACAAGGATTTATTTTCTATTTCATTCCATGTTGGGGTTTTATTTATTCCATCCTAAATTTTTATTTCTTAATGTATAAATATTTGTAATATTAAGTTATTATTTAGCATGAAAATTTATAAATTGAAGTATGAAGAATATAAACTAAAGGACATTTTAAGGAGTTTAAATGGCAGTGGGAGTATTGAAGTTTGTTTAGTGGAAATTTGAAGTTACAAGCTTGAATATTTCTGTTTATACAAATATTCAGTCATTTTTATCATCAGTAAACAAGTTAAACATTGCAAACAAATTAATCAGTTTATTTCTAAATTTTTAGTTTCAATTAAAACTGTTCAAAAAGTAATTGGAAAATAGGAAATAATTCCCTTGAAAATTTATTAAAATAACTTTTATATTTTTCAAATTAATATTCAATTTCGAATTAATGAATAATTTCAACTAGTTTGTAATAATTATTGCAATTTTTAATGTAATAAATTTTTTTTCACCTTCAATTTTAAGAAATTGATTAACTTCAAATGCGATTAAAATGAAAAAGATCTTGATTTTTAAAATTTAATTCATTGCATATGAGCTTAATGTATATTACTTTTCTATTAATTCTAAAATTCTTAGGGTACAATTAAAATATATTTTACTTTCTTGTATATTGATAACTTTCAACATTCTAATAAATCCTAACTGATTTTATTATCTTAAAATTTTTAAGAAAATTATTTTAAAGACTAGATATAAGTTTTAAAAGGTATGATATATATTTATGTTATTCAAACTATTAACTTTTTATAAAATTATTTTAATGCAAGCTAATTCTGATTATATTTCATGATTGTAAATGGTTTTGATGTAAGAATAGGATTATAAGTTGGAATAGTAAACGCAATAAAATTAAAATGCTAGTTATTCATTCCTTGATTTCATTTTATTTAAAATTTATTGAGTCATACAAAGGAAATTATTTTTCTTTTATTAATGATGTGTTTAAAAATTGCATGCATTTAGGAAAGACAAAGAAGTAGCTGTTGTGTATTATCGAACTGGATATGTTCCAAATCAATATGAAGCTGAGGTTTGTTTAACTTTTTGGTTTGAATATTATATTAAAATTTAAATTTAGTTTGCTTTATCATTGCTATGTAAGAAATGTTTTCTATAATTATCTTCTATACACAGCAACTACTAGTTATAAATATAAATGATTTATTACAATAAAAAACTAAATTTTTAATTTTTTTTATTGTAATAAAACAAATTTTTAGTCTGTAAAATTCATACTAATTTTTGTAAAAACATCATTAAAATATACATACTGGTATAATATTGGTTTGACTTGGTAAAAATATGCTTCAATAAAAGGGAATTCCATATTATTATATATTTTCAGTGTCTTAGGAACCCCTTAATATTTTTAATGACTTCTATAACATTACAATTTAAACTCATTTGTACATAACAATGGAAAATGATATCTAAATACTTTTTTGGAATACATTAGTGAATTTTTATTAAGGATTTAAACTATTCAATTTTAATTAAATAGTTGTACAATTTAGTTATGTCATTACATAGTTTTTAATAAATGCCATGGATTCATGTTTTAATAAATTACTTAATGTTTTAACTTCACTACAATTGAATGTTAAATTCTTATTGATAAAATGATTTGTGAAATATTTTTCTTTTAATTTGAATTGTATACTGATCTATGCTTGCTTCTCGAATGAATTATCAAAGAGGAGTATTTGTATTTATAAAATTTCTTGTAGAAATAGAATTATTTTATTTTTTGTCGTATGAAACACAAAATAGTTTTAATTTTTCCCATTTTAAAATGATACAGTATTTTAACTATTATTTAAAATACGTTTTTAGGTTTATAATAAACATAAAATCTAAATTGATGTTGCAAAATTTTGTTTTATTTTAACTATATTATTGTTTTTCTACTTAAAATTTAAGGACCAATTTTTAGTTAATGCATTTAATTAATTATCTCTGTTAATATTAAGTAATATAATGAGTATTTTATGAAAAATTATGTAAATTTTAAATTTTATGAAAAATTAAGTTATTATGTAAATAATAATCTTAGTAGGTATTATAGGTAGCTTTATTCTAATGCATATAAAATAATATATATTTTTTTGAAGTAAGAGAAACAATATAGGAAAATAATGTACAATTCATGTGTTTATTTGATTGTTTTATGTCTTGTATAAAATACCATAATTTAAAATTAAATGGCATTTTTATTTTTCAGGATTGGGAAACAAGATTATTGATAGAACAATCTAAAGCTATTAAATGTCCTTCAGCTGGACTTCAGTTAGCTGGCACAAAAAAAGTTCAAGCTTATTTAAGCAAACCTGGTGTTTTAGAAAAATTTGTAAGTTCAAAAATAGCGGATGAAATTAGAGAAGTGTTTGCTGGTCAGTATACATTAGAGGTATTTTACAATTATTATTTTTTTTCCTTTCTATTTTTATAAAAAATTTATATTTTTACAGAAGTAAAAAAAAAATTATCACATTAATTTTATTTAAAAACATAATAATAATTTCATTCAATGATAATTTGAAAAGCAAACTATAGTAGTTATAATCATATTGAAAAATATAATAATGATACATAATAAAATATATATTAATTTGATTTAAAATTTATAGCATTATAAATTTAATTTTGTAAAATATGATAAGGTATTTTTTCATTAAAGAATACCTTAAAGGTATGCCACTTATTTTTGGCTCAATTATCTTTATATTATTAACACAATTTAAATTTTTTAGATGTATTTAACTACAAGAATCAAATAAACATAAATAATTATTTTGAAAATTTATGTTTTCTATGTAAAATGTTATATAAATACAAATACAAAAAAGATAGACTACTTATATTTTTTTAAAAAGAAAATGCTGCAGTAATTTATAAAGAATGATACTAAACAGTAGATATAGGATAAGAATATTTTTTAATGCAGCAAAATACATGTCTTCTTTCATATGCATATGAAGCCACATGAATTCTATTAGATAAGAATCTAAATGTTTATGTGCAGTGCTTCTTTGGTGTTTATTTTGTCATTTTTCTCTACATTCTTGCTTACTGCTATGCATTTGCTCAGTAGATTATATATGAAACCAGCGTCCACATCAAGAAAATTATCTGAGTAATTTGAAGTGAAATGTTTATATCTTCAGGTTCCAAATTGAAAGATTTATATCTATATCAGCAATCAGGAAATAGGAATAGCTCCATCTACAAGATTTTCAGCTAGTAGATAGTGTAGCCATTAAAGTTTCTGTGGTATAATCCAAAACAGGAACACGAAAACATTCTCTAATTTCTTGGCAATTCTTCAAAAACCCATTTCGGGGGGGGGGGGGTAAAACACATATTTACTTTTTAGTGAACAATTTTTTATCAATTTCTACAATTTTATTGTATCCACCAATTTTAGTGTGGAGGTGAAATACAGGAATTGATTCCAACCTCTCACATAATTATTCCTAACAAACATTAGGCATGACTTATTTCAAGTCATCATTCTTAAAACTCAATAGATGTTTACATCGTAGTAACAATTGGAGTTTACAACCCAGTGAATCAAGTTTGCATCACCCTTAGCTTGTTTGTTATACTTAGCTTGGCCCTTTTTTGTGTCATGAATGATGATAATAAAACCATTTTGGATTAAATTACATTTTAACTGCAAAATGTAATTTGAACACATTCTTTTTTAGTAAATATTAAATCTTTTTTGCATAAATGAAATCACAGCCTGTTCATCTCTTAGTAAAACTTAAGTTTTAAAATAAAATGTAACAATAAAATATTAACAACACTGTGAGCAAAAAATAGTAACTTTTAAATTAACGAAATTATTATTTGATAAAAAAAAAATCGATTCATGAGTGGTGTTAATAAATGCAAAGCAAACTTGTAATGCCTGTGTTGACAAAATAAGCTTTTAAAAAAATGGTCAAGTTTTATAATTTTATCGGAAAAGTATTAAATATTTGTATTTTATTTTTTTGAAGTTTTGTTGTAAGCATCCCTAAATTATGGTACATAAACATATTTTTAACATTTTCAATTTTGTCTGATTTTTTTACAATGAATACATTGTTTTCAAGTTTCTTGCAGCTGTATTGATCGAAAATCAATTACATATAAGTAAAAAAAGTTATAATTTTACAATGTGAAACTTATTTGAAATGATTTAAAACACATTGTTTGAATAGAAAAATGTAAAAAGTTTAACCTGGATTTTTATATTGTATGCTATTGCCACTTTATTATGATATATGTTATGCCAATTTTTTAATATAGTTATTACCTTATATGAATTTTCATGTTTTCTATATTCATGTAAAAGCTTAAAACTGCCAAAAGAAAAAAAATAATATCAAAAGGATGTATAATGTAAACAATCTTGTCATTGTGCTATAAAATAAGATCTCTATTTACTCAAAACTGCGTTTGTCATATATTAAATTGGATGCAAAAAAAAAAAAAAAAAAAAAAAAAAAACTGTTAGAACATTAAAACTTTATTATAAATATAATGGAGGAAATTTCAAATTCAGGTATCTATGTTTTTAGTACAAAATGTTCTGAAAAAAATATGAATTGTAAAATCATATGAATAAAATTAATTCAGAACTTTAAGTTGTTGGATAGCTTAATTTTGCAAATACTTTTAGTCTTTACAAATTTCCTTATCAACTCTATTTCATCTGTTAAACAAGACTTTTATGTTTTCTAAATAAAAAGATTTAAATTTTTTGTTTCAAAATTCTGCTTATTTTATATTGTTAAAATTAATTTTATATATTGGTGACTTTATAATCGCTGTGGCATGCTTTTTGTGGAATTTGTAGTTAAAGCCTAAAGTTTTTATTTAAAAGATTTGTTTTCTTCTTACCTAAAATTTTGAAATTAACTTTAAACTCCATTGCTGCCTTATTGTAGTTTTCTATATAGTTAATTTCTTTTATTTTTGTCATTAATTTTCTTTTTTTTTAAATTCAAGGTATATATGAAACTATTTTTATAACATAATATTATGATATAAAAGTATTAAATTGCTCTAAAAATGAAAAAAAAATAATATTTTTTTCAAAAGAATTTTGTTTTTGTAGAATCTTTTTCAATTTTCAGAGTAATGCAATTATTTTCAAAATCATTTTATTTATTACAGAGTAATAAATGTGTGTGTGTTTTAAATAATTTGTTCATTAATTTATTTTAAAGTTTTGAATCACTTATAACAAAACCAAATCAAATATATATTTGTAGTTTGTAGATCAATTTATATCTTTTACTAAAGAAAAATAATTTTTTTGATTCCAAAATCTTTTTTAAACAAATTTTTTACCATATTTATTGTTTATACAGTGTATCATTTGAATTTCTAAATAATAAGGAAGGGGAGCAGAGGATTTCACCATACTCTGCTATATAGTTGCTTAGACAAAGAAAGTTTTAATTTTATTTTGTTCGAAATTTTTATTTTATTCTGGAAAATATATATTAAATTTAATAATTAATATTTCATGTTGAGAAATAACTTGGGAAAATAAATGGTAGAAGAGGCAAGGTGTAGGAGCTTGTTATACACGAAAATATTACTTTTATATTAGTTCCTTTTAAAATTTTCGTTTTATTATTTGTGTTTTTGATAAGTGTTTTTTTTTTTAAAGTTTTGTATTTCTTCAAGATTTGTAGTACTATCATTATTTTTTATTAAAATTCTTAAGCATCCGTAAATGATAGAAATATTTAATACCTTTTCTGATAAAATTTCTGAAATAGTATACTGGTCAGTTTTATTTTTATGCATTTGAGATGTTTCTAATTTAAGTTTAAAATTATTTACTAAATTATTTGTTGTAATGTTTACATACTTGGATTTATGGTTCAATAATCTATGAAGATTAAAAAAAGGTAAGCTCATGAGATATAACTTATTTAACTTGGAGAATGCAGCAAAATTCACTATGTACATTACGAGTCCTAATTTTTTTACAGGATGTCCCAGTCAAATTACAAACTTATAAGACATTTTAATATTGATTGAGAAAATAAACTGAAACTATTCAAAATAAAATATATAATATATATTGCTTCAGATGATAAATTCATCATTAGGTCCTCCCTGGAAATGTGATTATTATTTAGAAATTCCAAGTTAAAAAAATGTAGAAGTTTTAACATTTGACATTAATTTTCTTATAAAAGATATTGTTTTATCTAGCAAGCATTATTTATATTTTCGTTTATGAATAAAAAAGTGTGAAATTTTAATCATATTTTGACTAAAATAATATAAAATTCGCTTCTTAAAGAAGAACTTTAATAAAACAGAAATATCATTAATGAAAACCTGTTTAGAATATAACTAACACACAAATAAGAATTTTTCTTTAGAGGCTCTTTTAAAATTTTCACCTTTAATAAATATAAAACGCCATTAACATATAAAAAATTTCGTTTTGAATAACATGAATAAATATGTGTGTAAAGTAATAATTAAAAGTAAAAAATAATGTCTCATTTCTTAATAAATTTCTTTTATAATCACCATTATTATGATTAGTATATACTCATTGCAATTTCTAAGAGAAATCATAAAAATAGGAGAACAGAAATTTTGTTATTGTGAGTTTTGTCTATTGTAAATAAGTTATATAGTTAAAAAGCTGTGAAACTCTTTAGGAAGTTAACTTTTAATAATTACCCTCTAATTCTAGGACAATAAATTTTTTCTAAATATCTATAATTCCTGGTTTGATAATCACTCAAAAATAATTTTGGACACATGAAGGCTAATTAGACTGGGACCTACAGTTTAAAGTCTGTAATACGTGTTGATAATTTGAATCACTAAAAAATTTGAAAAATGATATTCAGAATATCAGTTTTTTAAAAATTAATAACAATATAAATGTAGGCTGTGGGCTGACAATATTTCTATTTTATTAAAAAAATATTTAAATTGATAATTTTATTTTTTATTAATTAAATCTTAAGCTCAATTCAAATTTTTTTGCCATGAACTTGTATAATAAAGATATTTTTTCCAAATATGAAATTGCACTTCAAATAATACTACTATTTCAACATCAATTGATAGTTGTGAATGCTTGTTAAGTTAAAATTAATTCTGACATATTTACAATTGACCATGGGACAAGATCACCCAATTGACAAAAAAAAAGTCAATTGGGATATGTAGAATGAGAAAAACTTAGAATGGTGACATAGTTTAAATAATTAATCAATTTGTTTCATCAAAGGCAGTATAATTCATACATCAGATAATAATTGTTAATAAGCTCATCTACTTTTATATAGGTATATACTTTTACATTTATTACAGATATAAGTAGTTTGCATTGTTAAAAAATTCTAGCTTTTTAAAATAATTATATTAATATGTAAAATAAATATCCCCTTTACTAATTCTAAATTACCATAAGAGTCTTAATTGTTCCACTGACACATTTCCAAATCCAATTCTAGTTTTAATTCTTTTCAAACTAGAATTTTTAACTCAAATTTAAAAGTATAACATGAGCCTATAAAAACTATCTATATTTTAGATTATGTTATTGTAGATACTTCATTATTTTATTGTTTGTATCATATTCTAATGATTTTTTTGTATATTATATTACTACTACTTTTTGGAGCAATGAAATAACTGTTGTACCCAGGCACTCTAGTTATCCTCGCTTTGTCACTGTGTTTATATTACCATATATCACTATTGCCGCCCAACCTGTCTAGTGGTTAGCGTACCTGACTACTGATGGGGAGGACCTGGGTTCGGATCCCAGTTCGGACATGGATGTACTTTATCTTTCTCTGTGTTCCTTTGTCCTTTCCTGAGATGATGGTTGAATATGGCCCGTCCTATAAACGGGTTTGTGGTGGTGTGACATGGGTAATGTTACTCGCCCCTGTGACTTGGTTCACAAATGCCCACCAGGTAACACTGAATGAGTAGCAGTTTGCGGTTTTGTTGTGGCGAAGAATTGATCATCCAAATGCCCACCATTGGATAAAAAAAATCACTATTTATTTTATCAAAATTTTAATACATTGTACTGTCTTAAATTTACTTTTTATTTTTTTGGTGAATTTCATGCTAATATTTTGTTGAACCTCATGTGATCCTTAAGTAGTAAAAAGCAATAGCATAATCTCCTGATATAGATATTCTGTAGATTTCATCGAAATGTAGCCCATTATTTTTATAAATAATTTAAACATTACTGTAATCTGTAAAATGATAATATTTATCTAATCAGTTCCTACATTACAAATTATATTAATTATATAAAGTCTTAACTAAAGACTTTATGTAACTTAAATACTTTGTTATTCATGAAATGATACCATAAATATTGGCCTTCTTGTTGTTGTTATTGTTTTTTATTTAGCTATTTAATATATTTTAAAATCAGCTATTTAATACATTATTTTATGTATTATTTAAGAAAATATTGATTTTTAGGGTCCTGCAGGAGATGAAATAATAAGTATGGCATTAGAAAACCCTGAAAAGTTTGTTATGAAACCAGAAAGAGAAGGGGGAGGTAGCTGTCTTTACTTTTATTATGATAATTTTTTTAGCATAAATGTATGTATAGCAGCTTTATTATTATGTGAATATATAAATATTTTAGCAGTTCAACTTTAGTTTACATATTATGACTAGTAAAATTCTCTTTTTTATCAACGTAATTATTTTTAGTAATATGAATGCTATTCTTATTTTTGGAAAATTTCTATAAAAAAATTTGACTATTATATTTTATCAACAACAATATAAAATTATTTTTACTGCCGCAATATCATTTTTATTTTATTTGAAAAGTAATTAATATTTGGCAAGCCTCATTGAAATACATAGGATTTTGATAGGCTGCAAACTCTAACTTTAAACTGCCATCTACAAAAATAATGTGCTCTATAGTTGGATATTGAATGTTAAAAATCATGTAAATGAGAAAATGTAGAAAATACACTGGAAACAAAAATATCAATATTATAAATTGTTGTAATATCTCAAATACAGTTTAATGAAAATTAGATGTGGAACTGTCATTTTTGCAATATTTTATAATCCTTAAACATCTATCTATTTGATTATTGTTTATGGGCTGATTGAAATTGCATGAAAGTTTACCAGAAATTTAAAATCAATCCAAAGATTCTAAAAAGATCTTGTGTTAACTCACTATTCTTATTGAATTGCTAATTATGTTGACCATTGGCTGTAGAAATTTCTATGGAAAACTGATTACTTTGTATTTAAAAACTACAAAAGAATGCATGTTGGCATTAGAATTGGTGATAAATCTATTGATGTACATAACTAACTATGTGTGCATCGCTATATTTGAAAAATTAATTTTGCTTGAATATAAAGAAAAATGTAAATGTCATTTAAGAACTCTGTGTTTAAACTGGGTATAGAATTTATTAATTTGTATTTTTGCATAAATTCATTTATTGTTTAATATGTAAAATTGTCATTATTAAAAATTATTATTTTATTTCAGGTAATAATGTTTATGGAGATGAAATAAAAATCATTTTAGAAAGTATACAAGACACAGAAGAAAGAAAGGCTTATATTTTAATGGAACGTATAAACCCTCCAGGAATTCCTAATTGTATTATTGTGAGGGATAAACTTCCAGAAATTACTAGTGTAATTCCTGAATTAGGAATATTTGGAGTAGTGTTAGGGTGCGTACAATTTAAACAAAACAAATTTTTCTCTACTCTTACATGAATTAGTTGTAGAAATGCTACATCATACATAAATTTATAGTAATTCTGTAAATGTATTTTTTGATTGAATAAGAATTAAAAATTACATAAATTCCTTTGAAACATTTTTAAAAAGAAGACAACTTTTTTATTGCAGTACTTTAATTACATTGAGATAATGCATTTTTTCTTATTTAAATAGGTTTGAATATAAAGTGAAACAATACACTATCTTGCTAAAATGTTTTGCAATTTTTTTCAGTTGGCAATAGTGAAAAAATTATCCACTAAACAGCTGTTGAAATGATTTTTCACCTCTTATCACTAGATTTTGATACATATCTTATTTGTAATATGTATAAACATTTATTCATTTAATCAAAACTTTGAAATATGATCAGTTTAACTAGTGAAACTTTTTCCCATCAAAATTTATTGTAATTAAAATTTTCTCAAGAATCCCTAATAATTTTTTGATGATATATTGAATGTCCAATTTTTTTATATGGGATTTAATGTTTGGGGATAATTTAGCATATTTTGCTAAATGATTATATTTTCATACTGATCTCTGAAATATGTATACATTTACATTAAATATGTTAAAAGACAATGTTCATTTTTTAAGCGAGAAGAACAAGCTGTAAATATTATTCTATAAACGAAGATTATATTGGAAAGTTATCTGATCAAATCTCTGTATGGGAAAATACTGTGATGAGATAAAATAATTAATGAGCAAGACACACTTTAATCTAAAGCACTTAATCAAAGTATTTTGGTGTTTTTTTTATTATATTTTCTTTTAATTAAAAATTTTTTTTAAAATAACTACTTCCCAAAGCCATTTTGACATAAATGAAAATATTAAAATAGCCATGTTGCAATAGTCAAATGAATGCCTGTTATCTATGTTATTAAATACAGAAGTTTATGAAATATCAAATATTGTTATATAGATGAAACTTATCTTGGAATGTAGATTAAAGACTTATTTAAAAAAAATAAAATACAGTCAAAAAAATTTATTATTGGGAAAATCAGCTAAATGAATATTTATCTAAATGTTTGTTGACTGACATTTTAAAAATAAATTTTCCTTTCCTCAATATTTGTTGATATTTGTCAATTTCAATATTTGTCGTAAAGTAGTCGCGAATTTTTCTGTTTGAGATATTTTTTGAAAATAATTAATATTTTGCTGCATATTTTTAATATGTAATATTCAAGTGTGATTAAATATTTACAGGATCAATTCCCATCTAGAGTGGATATTCTAACAGTTCAGAATATATTTTAAACTGTAGACATCTCATGTGCAAAAAAAGTATCCACAGATTCACAAAATAAATTTATGGGAAAATTTACTTCCCTTATCCATTATCTTTAATTGTGCTGTATTTTAATTATTGAAATAACTTAGAAAATATATTTATAAATATAATTATGTACAAACAAACATTTGTTAAAGTTGTAGTCAAAGTTTATTTATGTGAGTCAATCTGTCTTATATTTTTCTTATTATTGTAAAAAATCTTTCTTAGAAATAAAATATGAAGCAATTAATATCATATTTAATTTAGGTACATGTTTATTTATTAATCTTTTAGAAATTATCTATTTTGTATTTTGCAATATGATGAATATTTTGTAATTCATTTAAGTTAACAAGAGATATGAATCTGACAAATAAATATTTAGTTTTTAACAGCAAGATCTCGCATTATTGTCTAAAAATATTAGATTAATTAAAATTTTCCTCTTCTGAAGCTTTTATTTATGAAGATTTTAATTAATCATAAGCATAGTTTCAAAAATTAAATGTTACATTTTGTGAATTGTTATTAAAAAATTAATATAATAATTAATAAAGTGTGCAATACAATAGCCTTTTGCTGCAAAATATGAAAAATCGATTTAGACCATTTTTAAATTGTAAAAAAATTGAAGAGAAATTTTAGTCCAGCTTTCATGATAATGTTAACATAAAACAAAGTTAACTTTTAATGCCACATTAATATTTCCATGAGAATGCTCATTTTTGTCCTTTGTGCTTTTTCTAATTTAATGAGGAAATCGTTAAAGCTGTTTTCTTAAAAATTTTGATAATATTTATTAACAGTATTTATATTAAAAAAATATTTTTATGTAGAAATTTATATATATAATATTTTTAAATTAATATATTTAGTCAGAATACTTTTTTTTTATCTACATATCATTTAATATGAGAAACTGATTGTAAGAGAGATCAATTATTTCTGTATAATACCTTATGATAAAGGCTTCTATTTTTAGGTGCAAGGAAAATATCTACGTTAATAATTTTGCTGGACATCTTTTAAGAAGCAAACGAGCAGACACAGATGAATGTGGTGTAGCAGCTGGATTTGGTGCATTGGATTCCCCTTATTTGGAATAACAAGATTAAAACATTTTTATAATATAAAATAAAACATATATTTTTTAATTAAATTTCTATAATGACTTTATTAATATCTACAGCTAATATTTACAATGCATACACGCTAAAATGTATACATATATATATATTTATATATATATAAAGTCAATAAGGATTAAAAGAAAAACTGAGATTAAATTTTTCCTGTTTTGATATGAAATGCATTATTTTACTGAGATTAATACTTTAAAGTCAATGCTAATATGCTGTAATCAATGAATACTTTTTAATTATCTTGTTTATGCTTTACTCATAGGTAAACTGCTATTTACTCAGTTAAAAATCATTTGTAATTCCATACTTTTCATCACTTAACATTTTAAAAATATTCTCTATTTTATTTAATTTTTCCTTCAAAACTTTTTTAAAGTTGAAGAATTTTATAAAAATTTGAATCACCAGCTTTTATTCCAGACCTTGATTTTTTCAAACCCTTTTTTAAAGTTTGTATGGTCTAACACACACTGAAACTAGATGAATAATCAAGTGCAATTTAAATTTTTATATTTATATTGATTTGAATATTTTTATAACATTCATTCCATTTATCCTGATGTTTCTAATTGGAATTCTAATACCTTTTATATAATAATTCAAAATAGTTGATATTGTTACATAACTTTCGTTACATGTATATTTTAAATTAATGGAAAATACAAATATTTCAATAACTCAATAGTTTGTAGAATGTTTTGTAAAGGAAAAAACAACTTACACATGCTAAGTTGCTTTCCTTTTTGATCAAGAATAATACGGTTGTCGCGATTAGGATTAAATTAATAAAAAGATTAAGTTTTACAAAACTAAGCTTCACTGTTTAAATATGTATACAATGAAAAATACACTACCTACTTATTATTGCTAAAAAACATGCTATTTAAAGGTTAAAAAATATATATTTGAATTTAAATATGTTAAGTAATTATTTGAATTTAAAATGTTAAAAATTATAATTAAAAATAATCAAGATTAAGATATGTTTCATATTTGTCTTATTAAAATTTATATATATTGTATTGAGAAATTATTTATTTCACATAAATATACAATAATTTGAAATTACTTTGCTCTCAAAAGTTTTATTTTCTGCACCTCATAATAAGAATCTGTAATTTGGATTCTTACATAGAGGAACTCAAATGGCAAAAATAAATTTGCACACTCATAAAATAGTAAATGTTATGTGGTTGTGCATTATATATTTTCTTCAGCGAGGAGCAGACAATCACAAAGAGTGTTGTGATGCAAATAGCATTTTAAAATAATAATTTAAAGATAATTGCTTACGTCTAAGATCTAGAGGTAATTGGTTGCAATTCACATAAAAGCTCTGAGCAAATGCTCCAGAAAAGAATCGTAAATCTGAATGATACGCTGAGCTAATTTCTGCAATATAGATGATCTGGCTGATCCATAAATTGCACTTCCGTATTCAATTCGAAATAGAATAATCGATTGATATACATGGAGTTATGTTTTGTGATCAGCCCCCCAAGAGGTATGAGAGAACCTTGAGAATATTTAGTGACCTCTCATACCTCTTGTGCAAATCCCTGATATGTGTTAGGGAAGTTAATTTTTTGTCAAACTGTAACCCAAGAAGCGATATCTGATTAACAAAATAAATTGTTATGCCTGCGATTTTAATTTTTGGATCAGGATGAGGCTTAATTTTTCTGAAAAAATGGATGAACTTACTTTGCAGGGTGATAGAAAGTGCATATTTTCACTACACCATGCAACTTGATAATTGATTGCAGTCTGTAACTGCAATTCAATCAGTAGTATATAGGAATCCTAACAAGAGATTTGGAGATCATCAACACATAATGTGTCACAAATAGATGATTGTAGTGCCTGAAGGATGTTGCTGATGTGCAAATATTAAAAATAGTAACATTTGAGAAACTTTCCTTGGGGAACAGCCTCAGATTATATAATACAGATTTTATACAGACATTAAAAACACGAGAGATTAAAAAATTTTGAATAAATATTTAAATTTCTTCTGAAATTTAAATTACAAAGAATTTTATACGCCATCCTCATAGGATTTTTTCGATATAAAAAAGATGCCAATGATGTGTCTGCACGAAGGCATTTTTAATTTGTGTCTCTAAATATATAATGTCAAATGTGAATCTACCTTTCCAGAATCCACTGTAATACTGATATTTAATGATTATTTTCTAGAACATGAACAAGACAGGCATTGACCATATGCTTAAAAATTTTAGCAAGGCATCTTGTGAGTGTAATTGGACGGTAGTTTTGAGGATCAGTTGGAGGTTTCAATATTACAATTATCGCTTTGCTCCAGAGACTGGGATAAATATATTTGTTCCATATTCTATTGAGGAGAATTAGAATTTTTATTAAAGAATTGTGGCTAAGATGACAAAACATCATATGTGATACCATCTGGTCCCAGACATTTTCAGTTTGGAACAGTGCTGTCTGCAGTTCCAGCTCTGAGAAATCGCAATTATGTGGGTGTGTATATTTATCAAGACACTTTATAGGTTTCTTTTCAACTTGCTCTTTGGTCCTGAGAAATTTAGGATCATAAGAGGTTGGAAACCTTGCACAAGTTTCGCTTAAAAGATTTACAATATCATATGGAGTATGTGACAGCTCCTATTTGTGATATTGGGGTACAGAAATCTTGATATAAACCACTGGTTGCTTAAACATTCTTCCACAACTCTTTGCTGAAAGTTGATGATGTGATGGAAGAGATGTACCTCATCTTTAAGATTCCTTTTAACTATTTTGCCATACTTGAAGAGTAAAAGCTTTAGCTTTCTTGAAAACTGCAAAGCTTCCCCTGGAGAGACACCTACAAAAAATAGCCCACAACTTTTTCTGTTCCTTGTCTGACACTTGACACTCATTGTTCCACCATGGTATGTGATGTTTTCGTGGAATTGATTAGAGCATGGAAATTGTGCTTTTGGCAGCATCTAAAAGTGCATCAGTGACTTTTTGTACAGCAATATCAATGCCCTCACTTCTAAACATGTCAGTAATCATAACTGATTGAAGTGTTGCCAATCTACACAATAATAAGAGAAGGGGAAAACATGTGGTCTACTCATATCAGTTTAGTTAATAATTAGAGGAAAATGATTGCTGTTATATAAATTTTCAACACTAAAATTTAATAATGGTAGAATTCCAGGAGAACAACTAGCCAAATCTAATGAATGGAAAGTTCTTATGGATTGGTGGAAATAAGTTATTTCTGTAGAATTTAAGAGGCAATAATACTGTTATTCAAACACTGCTCAATTATGTGACCACGAGAATTTATATTATCACTACCCCATAAAGTATTATGCTCATTAAAGTCATCAAGCAATGTAAGTAGTTGATCTAATCAATTGTTCAAATCACTTTCATGAATAACATTGTGGGGAGGCAAGTAAAGGCTAGAAACTGCAATGAGGGATGTTATATATACATAGCAATAGCCTGTAGTGATGTGTTAAGGGCCTGCACAGAACTAGGCATCACAACTTGTCTCATGTTATCGAACCTTCTGAGGGTCTAGACAGGGTTTTTTTTCATGATAACCTTTCTGTCCAAGTTAGTAAACAAATGGAATTGCCATACTATCTGAAGCAACCGACTCTTGAAAGAATTAATAATGTCCTTATTGATGCTGTTCATATGTACACGGACGGCAGTAAACTTGACAGTGACTGTTCTGGTAGTGGCATTTATATTAGATGTGAAGATCAAGTAATAAAAATCCAGACTTCTGCTTGGTATTTAAAAGCGAACTCATTGCAATTTTGGAGGGTCTGAACTCCATGTTGCTATCACAGTTTAAAGATATTTGGATCTTTTTAGATAATAGAAGTGCTACCCAGCACTTGGAAGATTGGCATAATGGGAGGGATGTTACTAGCGCACACATCATCAGGAAACTAAAATTAATATCCCTTTCTCATCAGATCCACTTCCAGTGTATTCCGTCTCACGTTGACATCGCTGGAAATGATATTGAGGACAATCTGGCTATAGATGGTGAGACAATAGCGCCTGCCGCTCTTCTTACTTATATGGAGCTATTTTCAAAATAAGGCAATTTGGTTGGTTCCGCCGATAAACTCATGGTATCAGAGTAAGTGCCCTGGTAATTCCCTGGTTTGGGATGGCAGTAGACAAGATCAAACTCCCCCTAACAGTTTTTTTAGAGGTCATTTGTCATCAGTGATTTTTGTTGGTGGTGACAAACACTTTAAAATTTGCACTAAGTGTTCTTTTGTGCTGGCCTCCCCTGGCCACATTTTATCTGGTGTGGGACTTACCAGGCAGGACATGGTTCAAGATCCTCTTATGATGATGGACTTCATCAGGGTGAATGAGCTCATGGACCTGACCAAGCTCTGATGTTCAAGGGGATGAGAACCAACAATACAACACAGAGCTAGGAAAGACATGAGAATGCATACAGCTCCAGATATTTATATAAAATATTAAATAATCATCAACCGAAATTACTCCCCGCACAAAATTTAACCTACTATGGGCAGATACTGTAACACCAAGAAATTTTAGCTTTAGTATGATTCTGTTTATCTGATAATACTTTAAGCAAAAGATCACTTGATTTCACCTTGCAAATATTTTTAACATTTCCATTAAGAAAGGAGAGAGATTATCAAAATTGCTCAATGTTCTTTTAATGATGAAATATTTCTGATCACATACCATTTGTTACTCCATAGAAATGAATGAATTAGACACACACTTTGTAAGAAATGTCTACTAATTCAGGGCCTAACCGCACCACCCATTGTGAAGATCTACAATGGAATGCAAGATAAGTGTACCAGTGCTTCAAGCCCTATACACTTTCGATACATCTCTGGGTTCTAGCCTTATGAAATAACTCAGTACATGTACTGATCGCTTGACCTATGTAAGTCAATTCATGTGTTGAGGACCATAGCACACCTCCTGTTTTCCTGAAGCACAGGCCAAAGTAATGTTGGTTTCTAGGAGCCTCAACTATCGGGATTTTTCAGGAACACTAGTCTCCACCCACAACAAACAAGCAGGTGATTTAGTACCCATGAAAAACTAATAGCAGCAGGGTGACAATAGCTAATCAAGAGGAGCCCACAACTTTTTAAAAGGCAACCATAACAAGGAAGAAAAAACAAAGAATAGGAGAAAGAATACATCACTGGGATACCTTGAGACTGTGACACTTGTGTTTACTTAAAGAAAGTAGACCCCCAGAGGGGATTTAAGAATAGGAAGTATACAAATTAATTAGTAATCTTTATAACAAAATATTATGAAAGCTTAAAATCCTAAATTAGAAAACCAATTTATTGAACAAATATTGATACTTAGTTTTTTAAAGTTCATTAAAACAATCTAATTTTTACTCCAAGATAAAATTTTCTAAATATTAGATAATTTAAATTTTAGATTTAAATATAAACACACGATAGATAAAAAAAATTAATATCGACTATTTGCATATCATTAATAGTGCCCGCTATAGACATATCAAAACATTATACATTTGAAAATAAAAATGTAAAAGATTGAAATTATTTTCAAAAATTAATTTGAACTAATCATGTAAAATAGCCATTAAATTGTAGATTTGATAGAAAAATTTGAAATAATTCACTTCAGTTAAGTAGTAAAGTTTATTAAAAATATAGCTGCACTGCAGATACATTTTTGTTTGGGAGAAACAATAGTACAGTTTTAAACAAGCTCATATTATCATACAAGTACAAATAGTATGATTAAAAATCTCAAAAGTATAGCAAAGCACAAGTCAACAAAAGTTTACATAAAAGCAATTAAGTAGAAAACTCAATGAATTAAATAAATATGATTGTATATCGCTTTTTCATTTTTTTATCAAATTTATATTTTACAAATGCATATGGTTTTCAAAATATCCTAATTTTAAAAAATCTTATTGCACAATAAAAACTCAAATTTACATGTGAAGACAAATCTATTTATTTGGAATTTACTATTAAAATCAATTTTTCATAGATAAATGATTTGTAATTAATATTTCTGACTACACACAAAGAAAAACTTTTTTGGAAAGCATAAAAGCATAGAAAATATTTGTAATTAAGTATTCCTGCCAGTAAACCATTTTAAGTTATTAATCCATTTTCACTTGTAATTTTTCATTTACTTTTTCTACTACAGATCTGCTTATAATAACATCATTAATTGGTTTATCTTCAGTTGTTGTTTTAACATTTTCAATGGCATTCACTACATTCATTCCTTGTAAAACTTTTCCAAAGACAACATGATGTCCATCTAACCAAGGTGTAGCTACAGTTGTAATGAAAAATTGGCAGCCATTTGTGTTTTTCCCTGTTACAGAAAATTATAAATTTTAGTAACTGAAACTATAATAGAGATAAATAACACTACAGAAATTGACAGTCTTATTGCATTTTCTAAAAAAATTTCTTTTATAGAAATTCTGAAAAACATTTACTTATCATAAATACAAAAGCAACTTAAGCATAAAATATGTACTAAATTATACATATATTAACACTACTTAATTTAAGACTAAAAATTGAAAAACTAAAAAACTACTTCAAAAATTTTTTGAAATAATATTTCTCAAATAATAAAGAGTAAAAAATAAATATGCTGGAGAACACAATACAGTTATTGGAAAGAGCAACCTCTTAAGAGGTAAAGGTAGATGAAGTAAATAATTCATTACTAAAAAAAACTAGCATTTCTATTAATTTTACCATACTTGTGTTAGCTAAATTGATCAGGATTTTCTTCATACTTTTCCCCAGCTTTTTTAACCATATTTGAGCTCAAATGTTATCAGAAGTTTTTTCACTTTTGCAATCTTGAATACTGTGTGTTCAACACTATCAACATTTTGGATAGTTTTATTTTTCATGCTTTGATGGTATCAATACTCATGGAGATTTAAATTTTACTTAAGTATACCCAAAGATTGTTTATTCTTCTCAATAACTCCATAAGTTAAGGATTTATAATTAATTTTAATTGTTTTGATCACCATCATTCCTTTTTTCGCATTCATTTTGGATTTAAGTAACATTACAAACAAAAGATGTTAATAAGCATATGTCTAAAATTAAAATTTGCCAATTTTTGAATGAAGTATTGAAGGGAACACACATCTGCATAATAATATTAAAGGATATTCCTTCTCTTACCTATTATTTTGTGTTTATATAGTAGGTATTGTGTTTTATATATTATTGTTTATTATAAATATAATATATTTTATATATTATAGCATAAATATTGTTTTAATAAATTAATATAACTATAATTATTTAGGAATTTTTATTTCAAATAGATTTGGATTTGCACATTATACCTTGTTTCCCTCCCATGGAAGATTTCCAATATTTTACAAGCACATTTAATTTTGTGAAACGATTAAAAAGATGCATTCAAAATTTATATTTTCTCTTTATGCACATGTAATTCTGTGACACTTTTCTTAACTCTTTATAGAGCTAGCAATTTTTAATAAACTGCATGATCAGGAATACTTATTTTAAATGGATTTTTCCTATGGTTACTTAATTGTACATTACATTATACTTTTTAATTTCTTAAGAGTTAATTTTGTTTGTCACAATATGGCCATGGCCATTTTACCCACATGAAGGCTACCTCGACCAGCATCAACACTCAGTGTAAATATCAAACTCATGAACTGTTTGACTGAATACTAGAGCTCCAACTATTTGCTTATTATCTAGACATTGGTTAGAAAATGCTAACTACCATTTAAATGCAATATTAATTCTTAATTACTGAGGAATAACTTAAGAAACACATATTCTAAATTTCATACAGTATTTAATGTTATTGAAACAAATACTTAACTAAGCACAATCAAATTAAGAATAGAAAATTTCAATATAAATTTTCATTACTATGCTTCAAGAAGAAAAAAATAGATTTAATGAAAATAATCCTCAAATTGCTAAATATTTAAAAACTAAAGTAGATTTGGGAAATTAACCACCTGACTCAAAGCTTAAGTATTTAGGTCATTTTATATCCATTATAAGCTTTTAAAATTTTCACTTCATTAATCAAATTTTTAAGTCTGTTGTGGTTTGGTTGGGAAGGTACCACATTTGCGAGTTTTACACCAATCCAACTGAAGATCCATCATGTTTGGCATTGGCAGCTGGTATGTGTAAAATAAATTAAGGTTGCAATGTCCTTCAAGAGAAATAATACCTCTGATAACGGCAGACAGAGTAAGAGGGTTCATCTGCTTGACCTTTTTTTTAAATTACAAGGACATATCTATATTCAGTGTTACAATGGCTCATCTACTGAGTGCCCTACTATATTAAGTACCATTATTTCTGATTTTTATGTTACCTACAGGCATAGACAATTCTCTAGATATTTGAAATAAATGGCTATTATGCAGAGATAAGTCTAATAATTTAATTAATAAAAATATTTAAAATTTGAAAAAAATAAAATTTTAAAGCAATGTCTTACCAGCATTGGCCATGCTTAAAATTCCTGGACCAGTGTGTTTCAAATCAAAATTTTCATCATCAAAGTACTTTTCACCAGTTATAGTAAGTGAACCAGATCCATCCTTAGCAACAATATCACCTCCTATGAGAACAAATATTTGATACTTCAAAAGATGTTATTTGATAAAAGAATAAAAATAAATTAATTAATAATATAAAAATCATTTGCTGAAAAATATTTATATTTATGCACATGGAAATTTAAAATAAAATTTTTGAAAATACAAAATTATCAAATTGAAGGATCATAATTCTTCTTGAGCTTGTCAGATATGTGGCACCTCTGCATTGTTGCATTTTGTACCATGCTCCAAGCCCAATTTTTTCCTAGTTCCATTGTCTTGGGTCACCTACTTTGTTTATAAAGTCTGATAGGCCCTCAATGGAGTTTAGGTGTAACTCTTTAGGATATGGATAACCTAGAGTAGTGAATCTTGTAAGGGCAAGAGCATCACACTCATATAGGATATGATGAGCTGATTCTACCCCTGCGTGGCATTTCCTACAAATTGGTTTCTGTTTAAAAAGTCTCATTGTATGAAGGTGTTTCCTGAAATGATAATGCCCAGTAATGAAACCTACAATTGCTCGAGTCTTCAATCTTGGGAGTCTAAGAATTTCAGATGCAATTTTCTCAGATGAGTTGAAAATCATACTTTTTGCATGTTTCTGTTCAGGAGAGTCACGCCAAACTTTGTTCATCTCCTGTTTTTCCCATTTTAAGGAACATAATTACTTTCATTATCTAAATTGTTTGGGAGGGATGTAATCAACTTTGTACATATCTATATCATTTATTAAAAAAGCAAAGTAAAGCTTTGAAAGTTTTGATTAAAATAACGATTTTATTTATTGATTTGCTCAATAAAAATTTAATAGATATCAATTTTTATAGATTTGCATAAATGTTTTTAAAATTTAAATATATTAAATAGTAAAAGGAAATTTTCTATACACTTAGTTTAAATCTAAAATTTATTAAGATACAAATATAATTTGATAAAATGTATAAATGATGAAATTTGAATTTTCCATAATACGTAAATTTTATAATTCCAAATAACGTGTGAAATCTAGAATTTAATAATGCTAAGGTTGTCATTTCAAATCCTTTGTAAAATATATACTTATAACTTTATTAAGCAATCGCCCTTAGCGATTTTCAAAAAATGATAGCTTAAATCAGTATTTACCTTGAATCATGAACTCTCTAATAACTCTATGAAACTTAGAACCTTCATATTTTTTTCCTTGATAGCCTTCTCCAGCAAAACCAACAAAATTGCTTACTGTTTTTGGAACAACTTTTCCAAACAAGCCAATCACAATTGTTCCTAAATTTTTGCCTCCTGATGAAATGTCAAAGTAAACTTTATGTGTCACATCTACTGATTTATCCTGAAAATAATCAAAATATATTTAATAAATTATTTGATTGTATTGATTTAAAATATTTATAGGTTTTTATATCTGGACTTAAATAATAAATGTAAAAATGTATGTAAAAATGTTTTTTTTTTACAAAATATAATATAGCATTTAAGCTTAGCTATTAGGAATTATTTATTATCTATTCACATAGTAAAATAATACTTTGAAGTCAATAAAATTAATGCACATCTACAAAAAAAAATTTCATTCTCAAACTAA
>JAPDSC010136902.1:23489-73701 GCA_026290005.1 Latrodectus geometricus
CTAAAGATTTGTAGACTTTCAAAATTGTTTGAAAATCATTACCATTTTTCACTGCGCACATATTTTGACAATTAAGATACTTTAAACAGAAATAAAGGAAAAAAGTTAAATTACATATGCATTTGATAAAAGAATTCAAATCTTATATTTTTCAGTTTTTATAACTTCCTTATTTACACAAAGCCATTTGTTTAGAAATTAGCATCATGGACAAAAATTAGTTATAATACATTTTTAAAGACAGAATACACTTTTGAATTTAAAAAATATGCAATTTACATGAAAAGAATATATTTTTAAACAACTAATTAAAAAAGTAGTCTAAATGATTAACAAAGCTTAAAATAGACAATATTAAGTAATAAAATAATTATTAATTTCAAATATTGTTAAAATTTTTAATAATCTCATAATCTATTATTTAAAATGGCTAGAAAGAAATAATATAATCCAATATTTTAAAACCATGGAAAAGTATAGTTAAAAATACTTTTGAACATGAATAAATATTTTAACAAATAGCAATCATTCTAAACAAGAAAAACTTATTAACATTTATGTTTCATTTACATTTTTATAGATTTAAAACTTAAATAATATTGGCTGTCATAAAATTCCTGCTATTATAAAAAACTTAAAAGTACTATTAATTGTATAAAATATTTTGATTGAAAAATTAAGTAATTTTCATAGTATATTTTGTTCAATCTGATATGAAAAGGGCCATAGTCAATATATTTTGTACAGATATACAATAATATGCTTAAAATATAAAAGGCAAACATTAATCAAAATTCACCGAAGAAATAATTGATGATTATAAGATATTTTTATCAAACACTATATTAATTGGTATGTTAAGGCAAAGCAAAATGTTACTGCCAGTTAATTACTTCTTTTAGTTCATAAATCAATATGAAAATTATTGAAGTAACTTATAAACAGATGATTTAAATAAGAGTTGTCTTGAGATTAAGAAATTGGAAAGTTATTTTCAAAGATGCTCACAAAATCGACAATGAAAAGAAAGTGGTAATAGGAATCTTTTTAGTAATGAATATTATTTCATAGTTATATAATATTCAACTAGCACTTACCACAACTTGCAAATTGAAAGCATTATTTTTACTTAGGCGATTTTTTAAATTAGTTTTTAATACATGCAGATATCTTTTACGTATTTGTGGTGGCCATTTCTTCCATTCAGTAATTTGCTACATAATAGAAATGTTTTAGAAAGAATCACACTTTTCCATTTATATTATTTCACTTAAATACATACATAAAATAAGTTTTAATAGTATTATTTACAGTATTAGCTTTTAAAACAGAAAAGCAATTTTTTAAAAAACATTGCATTTTTTTTTATATATATATTTAGCTTATTTCTTAATAGATTGCAGTGAAAAGCAAGTTTCTTAACTCAAATAAGCATTGGTACAAATCAAACATAATGACACAAATAATTTATACTTAATTAATAATACTAAAAATTAAAAAAAAAACTGGTTGAAAAGGCTCAGTGCAGTCATATAGATGTCGCCACTAAAGGGCGTTGGCTAATTTAAATTTAGCATAAAATATTGTTTTATCATAAACGCACTAAAAGAAACTTCTTCAAAGAAGTTGAATTTTAACACATTTTTTTTTTTTTTGTATATAAAGTTTAATATTTAAACGATTAAAAAAAATTTTTTATATATAATTCATAAAATCAAACCTTGGCCATTGTTACAGCGATGAATAGAAATACAAGGAAAATTGAAGTCTTCATGTTGAAAATTTAGTAGAATAACTATTATAATCAACTTTAAAATGTATAAGAGAGTCAGAATTAATACTGGAGTTCAATGACACATCTATACACCAGTACACTTTTCTGACAACTAAATAACTACACGACACAGTAATTGGATATGGCCTGGTTGATTATTGCCATACGGTAAAAGATGATTTCCAGATGTCTATCTTAAATATTTAGTGCTGCACTCTAGCGAGTAATATTTTTATAAATTAAATATTTATATAAAAATTGAATACTTTAAAAAAAAAATTGAGATTATTAATAATGTTTATCCGGCTTTATAATTTTATTTAAAAATATTTTAAATACAAAATTAAATTAAAAGATTTTTAGTTTATCTTTGATGAATTTATTTATATTTATTAATTGGCAATACCGGTAATTAACGCACACTTTCTGCTCTAATTTCGTAATTTGTTTGTATATCATATCAGTTTGATTTTTGAACGTACTTATATTTATACACTCTTTTCACTAATACTAATTTTTAAAATGGCTTCGTTAGTCAAACAAATTATTTCACCCAAATTTTTCATATTGTACGCCAATTTAAATAAGTCAATATTTTATAAATCTAATACATCTTTTCGATACTTTTCAAAAACTTTATCTCAGTTTTCGAGTAAGTAACTTTGATTTCGTAATTAAAGGAAGTTTCTAACCTTAACTTTGTAATTTTTATTATTTATTGCTATGTATTCGTTTATTCTTTTAAGAAAAATAAAGTAATTTACCATGCCAATAGATTGTTTCGAAATTTGCATTTTAAACATTTTTTTTAAGAAAAATAATATTTTGGTAATATAATTCTTAATATTGATGAAAAAGTTGTAAACCTAAAATTTTTTAGTCCACATGTTTTTAGAAAAACTGGCAATTATATTAAATAAATAAATGGAAAGTAAAAGAAATTTATATTGAATTTATTTTCTGAGAAAATGAACGCTTTCAATTAGTTTTTCATGTAAAATGAATTATTTCATATAAATTGATAAAGTTTGCATTGTAAAAAAAATATTCGACTTTATAAATGTTCTACGCGAAGTTATTCACTTATCAATTATTTAAAAAGTATTTTTAAAAGCAATTTATTTTATTTTAATGGCTTATAAAATTTTTTTTATCTTACTGTAAATCTGAAATCAATTTTTTAAGTAATTTAAATAAGAATTATATCAATGTTTTTCTAACTAATAACTGAAAGATATAGGTAAAGAATAAAAATTATTTAATTTGTAGTATTCATTTATATTCTTGAAAGAAATACTGTTATTGAAATCAAGTTTTGATATGTTATACAGGGTTACGTAAGTGGTTAATTTATTTTGAAAAGGCTATATTTTTAAAAATATGTCACATATAAACTTGAAAGATATGTGAAAAGAGCTACAAATCTACAAATATTAAACATCCTCTGTAACTGTTCATTATGTGCCTCTTTGGTGACAGGACATATCAATATGATAATCGAACTCATTCCATGTTTCAAAGCAAACAACTAATTTTTTTTTTAACTCTTTAACCTATTTGCCCATTTGTAAAAGTTGCTAGCAAATTAGCATATGCCAGGCACTCTTGTATCTTGCATTATTTTATTTCTAATACCCACCTGATATTTGTTCCAATAAAAACAATTTGATTAGATAAATAAATTTTTATACCAGTTTTTCTGAAAAAACTCTTGTTTTAAGGGTTAATTGTTTATAATTTTGTAAAATTTCTTGTTTACATGGCAGTTCTTTTCTGTACTCTATCCTAAAAGCAAATCATATAGCTATAGCATAAGAACAATTAGGATATTCAGGTATTAAAAAAAAATTCTTGCATTTCACCCATTCTCAGCCTTGTACTGTCTCGTCTGATTGGAAAGCTAATAGCTCATTCTATCCTCAGGTAAACACATTACAAATTTTGTGAACTTGTGGTTCTTTTCACATACCTCATGTGTATTAATATTTTTTAACTACGACTTTGTCAAAATGAATGAATCATTTATGATATAATATATATTGTAAACACAGTAGGTAGTTATACGTATTTAAAAATCTTAATATTTATTATTGGTAAAGATTAAAGTAAGGAATAACTTTTACTACCAAATTTTTGAAATTATAAGTCTAATTATTTATAATTTCAAGTTTAAATCTGGTTAAGATTGTAACCATATTTTTTATTCAATATATGATATGGCTGAAAACCATTTTTACTGAAACAAATTGCTGAAAATGTATTTAAATTTTATATATTTTTAAGCCCAAAAAAAGTATAATTTATTTTAACATACTGCGTAAACTTTTTGTTGTATAGAATATCTAAAATACTAGGAATTAAGATGTCTGAACTAATAAATCAATTTTTCATCTTTTTTACATTTATTAGAAAAGCTTAATTGAAATTAATAAACTCTTATACAATATTTTCCAATAACTTTTATTGTTAGTTAATACTAGATATGCATCTGGAAAAAATATTTTAGTGGCATTTAAAAATTATTTTGTTTTTACATCTTTAAATATATATATTCAAATTTTTAATATACATTTATTTTGCCTTGTACAGTGAGGATTTGTCAAATCTGGTTAAATAATTTTTTTAAAAAATATCAAACTTAATAATTACTTAACTAAATACAAGAAAAATGTTCTACCTTAAAATAAAATCAGTGCTTAAAAAATTGTTTTCCATAAGGGATATCTTGAAGTATAATTCAAAATTCACATTTTTTTCAATTTAATAATTTTCCTTTTACAATGAATATGTAAAAAAACTATTCTATATCATTGTACAAAACACTCTGTAAATACACAATTTAAAGCTTGGCTATTTTTAGTTATTAAATGGTTATGCTGAAAACCACCAGTATATTCAGAAAACATTTTTTATATTCATTTTGTTTCATGTTATTCTTTGATTTTCTTAAAATTTTCAGATTAAGATACTTTGGAAAAGGACTATTTTATGATTTGTTATTTCTTCACTCATTCAAATCTTACTTCTCTTTTGTAAAATCCAAAATAATAAGCTGTATAAAAATGGTTATATCTAAAAAAATTTCATTGTATAGATTTGTAAAATATTTACTTTTATGAATTTGCTTAATGTTTATTTCATTTAAGCTACAATTTTTGTATTTTAAAGTTTCTTTTGTGAGAAAATTATGAGTCTAAAAATATATTTGTGTTTGATATAAATTTATCATAATTGAAATAAATGATAATACAATATAGCTTTCATTCTTTTCAGATTTTTTATGTATTACTGTACCTGATTAGTTTATATTAGAATATTATTTACTATCTACAAATGTCGTGAATCTTATTTTATTAAAATTTTAAAAATGATTCAGTTATTTTCCTGTTAAATATATTTTGCCTTAAATTATCAACATTGATAATCTTAAGATAAATTTATATTTTTTGTTAACTTTTTAATAATTATAACTTTAGTTTTATCTATGTTACCTGAACATTTTAATGTTTTACTTACAAAAATACTTAAGGGAAGAATGAAACAACTTTTATTATCTACGAAATTAAACAATTTAGATTTGTGTTTTCTTCAATTTAATATGTTTTTATAAATTTAAGCCATATGTTTTAAAAATGTGTATTTGTAAAGTAAAAAAGTGTTACCGTTAATGAAATTTTTTGCCTAAAATTGGTAATTTTATGGAAGAAAGTTCATTCAATTGTATTACCCTCTCTACAGAATTTTATATTTGATTTCTTGTAAACAAATTAAATAACTAAAGTTTTAGACTCTTTGGTAAAGAAAGTGTTAAAATGTTGAATTATAAATATTGTCCTATTAGTGATGTCCTTTCCAACAAAAACTATTTTTCTAGAATTTCATTTAGGGTTTTAGTTGAAACATAAAAATCTATTTGAAAATTGATTTTATAAGAAATTGATTAGATGGTTAACATTTGCAAAAATTATTAAAAAATATTACAAACTGATGGAAAAAGTTTTCTCAAACATTACAAATAATAATAATAATAATAAAAACTTTGAAAATGTTGTTTTTAACTTATTTAAAAATTATTCTGTATTAGATAGGAAGTATTCTGATAAGCATGAATGGATCATTGCAAACGGAAAAATTGGAACAGTCGGAGTATCACATTATGCTCAGGTATTTGATAGTATTTTTGAAATACTTGGCTTGTATTTTTTTTTTATCTAATTTCATGTATGTAAAGTTTATACCTTTTAATTTAAGCTCTTGAAATAGATGAAATTCAAGACATTATAAATTTTTCTTTTTTGACCTTTGGTATCAAGTTCTAATTTTAATTATTAGATTTAAACTCTGAATGAACTAATTCTGTAAATTACTATTGTTATTATGAGAGAGAAATTTGATTTTTTAAATTTTAATGTTAGTATATTTCATTTGATAATTTTTAAAGAATCAAATTGTTGCTAGAATTTAATTTTAATTATTACTTCTCTCCATTTCATTGATGGCTTACAGTAGATTGTACGTTAAAATGTATTGCCATCCATGTTTATTTAAATTTTTAAGAATAGCTAATTTTATATCTGAGTTCTGTTATTTATTTCTGAATATTTATTGAAATAGTTATTAATATTAAATTTTTTATAAAATGAAAACCTAAATAAACTTTATATTCCAACGTAAGCTTAAAAAATTTTCATGTAAAAAAATTTTTTTAGCCTATTTTTATTGCAATTAATATTTTACTTGCTTGGTTTAAATGTGACATATAGTATTGCGTAATGAATAGTATTGATTTCATGACTAATTCTAGGCTTATATTTTTTTGATACAGCCGTCAACAAATTTTCTTTCTTTGAGCTAGTCTTCTCAGTTTTCTTTTGAATAGATTTCTTATAGATGCATATACAACTTTCAATATTTTCTTTCCTCATGCTAAATATTTAAATAGTTTGAATAAATACTGTAGGAATAGTTTTTTCAATCTATTCAAAATGAAGATTAATAGTCAGGAAAATATATTCAAAATAAGAAATGATTATTTGTTTTTAATATTTTCATTTTTATAAGACTTCAAATGGGAACATATTGAAATTTTTTTTTCATTTGAGTTGGGTTAGTTAATTTGTTTTTAATAATTAATAAAAAAGTGATGAAATTTTTTATAAAAGGTTTTTAGTTTAATTCTTAAAATTTTCATTACATAATATGTTACATTCCACTCAGTCAGAAGTCCTATAAAATGACAAATTTTAAATGTTTATTTTATTATTTTTAACAAATACTATTTCAGTTATTAAAATTTGTGGTTCTAATGCTACTAAGTCAAATTAGTTTTCAACTTATTTGATCCCGGTGCACGTATTAAGTATTCTGCCTCTTAGACACCCAGTACTTCTTAAAACGCAGTGAAAAAGCATTTACTTTTTTCAAAAGCATTTGAGATATTGCTGTAACTGTGTTTATGGTCAACTTCTTTCTAATCCTTGTAATTTCCCTCATATCTGACTTTCCCTTTAGTTGATATTTTTGATTTTAGGGTCTCAAAGGCTTGGCATGCATGCTTGTGTATTAATATTTTAGTGAACTTTTTCTGAAATTTATTGTGAAATGATATGACAATAGTTGCACAAAGAGGGAAGGGAATAGGCAGAAGCTATGCTAAAAATGTATCAATAGATGAGGAATCTACAAATATTTTCATTTATCAATAAATAAATAAATAAACTATGAAGAAATTTCTAAGCAACATAAATCTCCAGTGGAAAAGAATAATAACTTTCACAATGATTCAATTTCAGAAAAAAATGAAGACATTTTGCTTCAAATTTTCTGTATTGGTAAAGACTTCAAAAAGCGAAATTCAGAATAGGATAGATGGTAATTTATTAAAAAATATATTCAGAACAGAAGATGCATTAATCATTTCTAAAATTGCATAGAATAATTAATAAAGCATTCTTCATTTATCGAACCAAATTAGCCAATATAAAAAAATTAAAAAATCAAGTATTTCATATCTGCCCCAGAAAAAAAGACAAAACAATTCACAATATGTTGTGTCTAATGTAATCGAAGTATATGTAATGAACAAACACACCACATACATTTAAAAATTGTGAATTTTTTTGTAATTATTTATTTTTAATATAAGCATAATATCTTTAACAGACAACAAGTTTACTGTGATAAAAGTAATCTTGGTATTATTATTTAACAAAACTTGTGCAAATCTTCATTTTCATTGCTGTTCGCATTTTCATGCATGAAACTTAAATGCACCTTTGCCAGGTTAAATTATATACTTGTCATATATTTAATAGATTGAGGTATAAATTAATCTTCTTTAATTATAAACAAAATAACCTTGAATCTGATTAATTTTCAATGGCTTTAAATCAGAATAGTAATAAATTCTTATTCCCCATAGCAAAATGATATCAGATTTACTGTTACTTGATTATCTAATTTTACTTTTCACTTGCAAATTTTTTTATTTTTGCAGAAAATTTATTCTTTTCTTGCAATTTTAATAATGTTATTTATACTGTAATAATTCTAGCATAGTTTATCTGTGCTCCCACTTTCACATAATATACGAAATATTGTTGGAAAAAAAAGAATAAATTTAAATATTGAAAAAAATATCCTTTTAAATTAGTGATAAGAAATGTTAACTTTGTGTTTAGAGTTTGCTGCTCTTTGAATCACTACTCTGGTTTTCTTTCCATAAGTATAATCTCTTTGTTTGAAATTTTCTTTGATTGGTCAGCTTCATTGTCACACTATAATTTTCAAAGCCTAATTGACTTACAAACTGTCATATTTTCTCTTGAGTAGTTATGAAATTATTCTCATTTCACTATTCTGAATTGGTATGCTGTGTGTTTTTATTATATTGTTTTATAAATTTGATGGTCTATTATTACAACACCATTTATTACTTTGCTGAAAAGGTAGCTATGTAAAGTGTATAAAAAATAAGCCTGAGTAATACTAATTTTTCCACATTATACCCAATTTGATAACCTTTTACTATAGATAAATATAGTTGTTTTACAAGTAAATTAATACAAATAAGAAATTTTGTTTTTTGTCATTGTTGCCGAGTTTGTAGCTGAATAATCAATGTTTTAATTTTCAGTTTACAATTTTAGAACACAATTTATAGATTCTATATCCCATTTGAAATTTAAGCTCTGATTACATTAACTTTCATTTGGGATTATGTGACAAAAATGAATCACCCGCCTGTCATATTTTTTTCTCAATGATACAAAAAAAAAAGATATCTATATAAATGTTTGTCACGATGTATCTAATGTTGTTTTTTTTAGTTATGCAAATTTTTAGTGTATTCAGTTTTTGCATGAACTAAAATAAGATTTTAAAGTTTCTGCAATTTTGCTTTTGGGAATTCAATCCTGAGAAATTTGGTAAATGCTTATGCATGCATTTTGATGTTATATTTACATCTATTTGATCAACTTAAATATTATTTTAGACTTCATAATTTTTTGTTTTATATTTATTATTAAATTCTTATTTTAATAATTTATTAAAATTTATAAATATTATTACTTAAAATCATTTTTAAATTAAATGTTTAAAACTCTCTTGCATCAAGTTTTTGTATTGAAATGTAATAGTTTAATGTATGTTTTTAGGATGCACTTGGAGATGTTGTGTATGTTCAACTTCCTGAAATAGGACAAATTATAACTAAAGATGGTATGTTTAAATTTATAAAGTTTAATATTTTATGATTTTACTTATTCAATATAATGCGAGGATTTCTTTTATTTAATCATTTTCTTGATCTGTCAAGGGCAGCTGAATGATTAGTACCCCAATTTTTGCTTGAGCTGTTTGTATCCTATCTTTGGATTGGATGTGTGTAATGTATCAGAACTTAATCTAATTAGTCCTCATGTGCCAAAAATGACCATTGAGCAACAAGCATGTTCTCGAGACAAGTAAACAAAACAAATATTTATATCCTGATAAAATTTGAATAAAATATAAAAGTATCACATTTTGATAAATTAAAAAAAAAAAATAGGAATAAAAATATGGCATTTTTAAAGAATCTAAAATTCTAGAATTTTAGTACAAGCTATGGAAAAATTAAAACTTGCAAAAAAAATTTATTCTGTTGAAGTTGTTTTTATTGTGAAATAAATGTTTAGAAGTTGAAAGAAGCTTGTATCAAGTTTTATAAATGCTAAAAAAGTATTTTTGGGAAAAGCAGTATTATGAACAAAACCTGGGGAGTGTCAGTATTTCTTAACATTTATTGAAGTTCAGAAATGTATATGAAATTCAGATTAATTTTGTACAAAAATGAATGTAAATTATTAAATATTGATATTATATGAGAAAGAGATTAATTAAAATGTGTAATTTGTACAATATTTTTTATACAATTATATTAAATAATAAGGGAGTGAATAGAGATAATCAAGAACTAAATCTAGAGAATCAAAAGGCTAAGAGCACCTCCTGTACCCAAAAACTTTCAATTGTAAAAAATTAATTTTAAAAGCAATTTAAAACTAATTTTATTAAAATATTGTAGGATTATTTTTTTATTAGTTTTATATTAGAAAAGAGAAGCAAAAAAATTTAATTTTTATAACTAGAAAGTGAATTTAGGATTCAAAATACTCTTCAAAATTTGTTTTTATAAGACAAAAAGTAATATGAAAAAGAATTCTATGAGAAATTATACAAATAACTACTTTTTATTGAATTATTCATAAATAAACGCAACATAATTCTTCAATATATTTCTCATTCATGGACTGCAGAGTTACAGAGAAAGTGAAGCAACTCTGGAACAGATTTAATCTTAGCAAGGTTCGCCATAAAAAGATCTATCATGTAACATCCCTGCACATAATGTATAAATTTTTAAATAAACTCTGAAATATTGCAAATTATTTTTTATTTGCATATTTTATTTACAAATGTTCTTCCAAAAAGCAATACTTCTCAATGTTATTTGATATCTTAAAAGCATTTTCTTGTAGATGTACAAAAGGATTAAAACAGTTTATGGCAATTTAAAATTTTTGGTGGAAATAATAGGATGTTTTAAATTAATAGATATGTCCATAATGGGTATAGTATTGGTACGAAAATAAAAATGTGCAAGAGATAAATAAAATTCAGTTAATCTAAATTCCTTTTTATTTTTAATTATTTTTTTATAGTGAGTGAATCTCATCTGAAAAAATTTAAATTTCCCATTTTATAGTTATTATATGAACGAATTGAAAAAAAAAAGTCTACTTTTTTAGTAATTATAAAAATTTATATTGCCTCATAGCCACATGTTTTTAATATTTGGTGAAATACAATATTATGAACTATTTTATTATTCAAACTACTTTGTTTTAGAAATCTATTGTAATTTTAAATTTGTTAGAATGAAATTAATTCATATTTTACTGACGCTATCTATTCCTAATAAACTATAATAAACTTTTTAAAAATATTTATTTATCGTGTGTTCTTTTTAAGATTCTTGTTTTAAAATAAATGAAAGAAATTGAACTTTCAAAACTACAGTAATAAGAGAACATAAAGTGGAAAGAAAGGATTTGAATTTTTTTTTTTTATTATTCTTTGATAAATATAATGTGAAATGATAGGAGACACCTTATTTAAAGGAATATTTTTCTAACCTGATTCATTCAATTAAAAAATAGCAAATACTATAACTTAATTTCGACAAATTTGGTGAAATTTAATTTTATTTTCTTGCAAAAAAGACTTATTATATTTTTAAGTATAAATATTAATATTAGGAGTTATTTGCAATATTAGTAAATGCATTTAGTTTTAAATGTATTAAATTTAGAAGTAGTGTGTCAAAATGAAGAGATGCTGAGTAATCACATTTTATGTTTAACTCATAAGGAAATAAAAATATTTTCTAATATTGAATTTCGATATAAATTGAACTCAATAATTAGTGGAGATTTAGCTGGCAAGGTAATTTGATTTTTGCTGTAAAATTATTTTCAATGATCTATATTTTAATGGAATTTTTATTTTTAGAGGAAGCTGGAGTTATTGAAAGTGTTAAAGCAGTGAATGAAGTGTATAGTCCCGTTGGTGGAGTTGTGACAGAAATAAATGAAAAATTATCAGACGAACCAAGTTTAATAAACACTTCTTGTTATGAAGAAGGTAAGAATCTTATTTATTTTTATTTCTAATTCATTAAATTTTGTTTCCTGGTTTATTTTTTGCTAAGATTTTAAAAAATTCTTTAAAATAAAAGCTTTTGCTTCAATTTTTTTCTCTTAACAAAAAAAAAAAAAAAAAAAAATGTCAAAAATAATTATTATAAAATCAAAAATTTTTATTGCATTAAATTTTTTTTTAACTTTATGAAGTAGTGCATAAGAAATAGGTTTTAAAACAATTTAATTGGGAAAGTGACATTTTTTTTAAAATTATTCTTTTATTCTTTTAGTTTTTTTTTTAATCAAACAGTCAATCATACTGTGGAATTATTTTAAGCAAAATAACTTTTCTTTAAAAAAACGTTTTGTGTAACAAAGTGCGATTATATGAGCAACTCAAAAGTAATTTTGACTTTGTTGTCTATGATTATTTACATTTTAATTTGTCTTACTCATCCTAGAGATGAGATCTTGGCAAGAAACATAAAAATAATTGTGGTTAAATATCTTTTAATTTCAAAATATTTTTTGGATCCATTTGTTTGAAATCAAATATTTTATAATTCATATATATCTTGATAACCTTCTAATGTTTATACTTTATTTCTAAATCATCTAAACAACTTTATAAAATCAAGCAAATGAATTTAACTAATGACAAATAGTTTATCCACTCATATTCTACATTTTGGTTGGTAATTTATTATAATTATTACTTAAAAAAGTAGCAGAAGGAAAATGTTAAGTTTCATTAAAAATATTTTTGAAATGCAAATAAATTAATTTTTGTTTGTTAATATTAAATAGATATATAATTAAATTAATAATGGTTTAAAATCTAGATTTTATTTTTAAATTTTGGTCTTTATATATCAGAATAATCAAACAAAAATTATTTCATTTTGTGTGATGCAATTATACTTTCAGTTTTATACATTAATTTCAATGACTTAGTATATTGTCATAGTAACTCAGAGAAAATATTCAATCTTTATACTTTTCAACTAGAATCATTGTAAGGAAATAAATATTAATAATTTAAATAACTTGATTTATCTAAAGTATAAATGCATGCACTATTTTTATGCTGCATTATTTGTAATATTTTTCAAAATATAACTCTCTATTTAGAATATCTACTATTTTTCATGATAAAAATTCTCTTCCGACCTTAGTGTTCAAGATCATTCACTCCCCTCCCCTGCATTAATGATTACATAATTTTTCATTTGTATCTATTTTTACTCATTTTTAATAAAAACTATTTAAAAATAGTTTATTTATTCTTCAGTATTTATTTAGTAGTTTATAGTTTATTTACACGAGTACTTGTTGATAATTAATTTTACTCTCAATAATTACATCAAAAAATTATTTCAAAGAAAAAAAAGATAATTATTTATTATAGTTCTTTTAAGTTATTAGAATTTTGTTTTCTTGAAGTGTAATCACATAGTTAAAATCATTGAAAATGAAGAGAATTTTTACTTAAATCATAAGCAATATCATTACTTTTGATTATAAATTAGAGATAAATGAGCTGTTCTAAGTATTTTCATTTTACCAGATTCAGCTGTAAATATATAAAAGATTACTCAGGTATTTTAAATTTGTTTTATGTTTAGTAATTTTATACTGTAAAAAAAAAAAAAAAAAAAAAAAAAAAAAAAAAAAAAACCTGATATCTATATGTAAAAACTAATGAAAAATTCATTTGCTCTGCTAATGAGGTAATTATACATTTTTACTGTTAAATGTAATGTCTTATGTATATTACATATATTTTTTTACATTAATAGATGTTTTACTACTGCAGCTTTTATTGTTTTTATATTAAATAAAATGTTGCAAAGTGTTCTAAATTTAAATGTTATGTCTTGTATATTGTTTTGCACAGATGATTTTTCTTAAACAAGTAAAAAAATAGATTCCAAAAATAAATCTGAAGCATAACCACAGTTCTATACTAAAGCGTATAAAACATTTCTAAGATCATATTTATGCTGTAGTTTAAAAAATAAAATAAATGCTTAACCACATTAGAAATAGTTCAGCTCAAAAGCTAAGAAAAGTTTGCCAAAGCTAAAAAAGTTGTGATTTTCATATGAACTTCAAAAAGTCTTAATTTTTTTGAGTCATCTAATCCTAGAAATTGTTGTCTTACAATAATAATAATAATAATATATGCACCTCTTTTTATGATGAGTAATCATATATCCTAGTTATATCATAATACTAGGATTATATTAGTTCTGGGAAAAAGAAATCCATTGTTTTTACGTGAACTTTATGTAACTTTTTCAGATTCGCTTTGTAAAAAGGTTTAAAACAGTTTTCATGTAGATTTTTAGGTCTTGTGCGAAGCTACGACTGCCAACATGCTGTCAAGTTTGATAATTTTTGATATTTTATAGACATTCTCGACGATGTTGTATCCATGCGAGGTGCATCTTTAGCATCCAAATACCCAAACGGAATTTACGAAACCAAAATTGTGCGTAACTGGTTGTTATAGTCATATGTAGGACGATAAACACCTTTCACAATTTTAGTCACCTGGTTGGCATTTTCCCCATTATAAAAGAAAAACTAAAATGTATCGAATTTTCTGTTTGTTGCCTTCTATTTTTAAAACCTTGTACTCATAACTGAATTAATCAAACAAAAAACCGCAAGAGAATATTTTAGTGTCAAATGTCCCCTTTCCAATGAGCATAAATTTGAAATTGTTTGATAGATACCTCACGAGATAGCGATCACTACAGACGTCTACCGAAAAAATAGTGGTTAATTTTTTCTCCAATCTAATAGCATTAGACATAGCAAAAGTACAAATGTAGGTAAGTATTAACATTGCATGCAAAATTCAATCTTTTCTGATTGATTTCTTAAATCTATTAAATATATGTGAGGTGTCATTATGTTATGTTTGACAACATAATGATAATTATTGTATTCGATGTGCAATAATAAATATAAGTCCATTAAAGATAATAAATTCAACATGTCTGATTTTATTGTGCAAAACTGCTTATTTTGACACAGTCCAAATTAATTTATGTTCATGAAAATCTGTCAATTTACTAATAACTTTTTAAATGTTTTTTTAATCGTATTTTTTTATTTGATTTCTACCACAGGTGTTCAATATTTGGTACATTCTTTAAATGTAGGTCTTGTCAAATTATCTCTTGTGAGCAAACATTATAGAGCATAAACATACTCTCAATTGCATTTTCAATTAACAAAATCTATTAAAAATTAAACATTTAAATATTAATGAACTTAGTATATTATTAATATTTAAAATAAGTACTTTATTTAGATAGTATTGCATAAATATTTAGATTTTTGTTATAAAATAGGATAACAAACTCGTACATTTTACAAAACACATCTTGTTATAATTCCTTACAATATTAATTTTAAGTTATATTTTATGTCAACTGAATCTTTCTTTTTTAAATTCTTTAGCCTTTTCTATTTGTAGTCATTCGATGAAATTATTATCAAAGTTTTGAACAATGACACTTTGCTAAATTTCATTTAGGAAGTTTCTGTTAATTTTATATAAGTATGCAATATTAATATCAAAATATAGAGAATGTAAAAGTGTTTGCTTCTGTTCTTACACAATTTCATATTTTTAATCAGTACAAAGTTGCCAGCAGAATGGTCAGTGCACTGGCCTTGAGTTTAGCAATTCTTGAGTTCTACTCACCCTTTGAATCGCTGCTGAATCCAGGTTCATTTTATACTGTTAATATTGCCCAAATTAAGCACTGTCAAATAAAAGATTATGATACAGAGACCAACAATAAATTTTTATGTGTTGGAGAAAAATAATAAAATTTCAAAGATTAATCTTGATCATGTCACTGTTTTTTTATGTTTATTATGTTAATTTTTATTCAATTTAATAACTTATATGTACTGTAAAATATAAAAATTTAATTTCCTAGGTTGGATGTATAAATTAGAGATGTCTGACCTGAAAGAAGTAGATTCTTTAATGGACGAAGAAGCATATGAAAAATATCTAAAATCTATTCATTAGAAAAAAAACGTGAAAAACATTCTAAGAATCATCTTCCATCTGTATTTGTATCAGTATTATGCACAATTGCCATGACTATAAGCAAAATGTAGATTATAAATACATTTTAGATAAGTTTTGGAAAGGTTTAAAATAGAAACTCTTGTTGCATTTTTATAAATATATTTTATTTCATTAGTTTATAAAATTTTAGTTTTATTAGTAGCATATATTTTGTTTCCATTAATTCTAATTTAATTTCATTTATTTGATTGTTATGATGATAATTTATTATAATTGTATGAATAATTTTCATGATTGTGTTTCAATAAATATTTAATACAATGTTTTGTATTGTGAAAATTATTTATCTTTAATTTAATAATGAAAATATTTTTTGAAGTACCCAATCTACAGAATGAATACCTTTTAAGTTCCAGAAAGCTCTTGAATTTTTTTTTTTTTTCAGAATATTGAAGATTTAAGTTGACTTGAAATAGCTGATACTTTTATTTCCAAAAACATAAAAAATATTTTGAATACTTCTGACATCATATATAACGCATTATCCTCCATGAAATATCTATTGATAACAGAGTAAAAATCTTTCATTACAGCATACATTTGATTTGCAATCATATTTAAACATATCATGACTGTTTACCTTCAACATAGCACTTCTATGATCATAACATGCCCCTTATCATTATACTATATCCGCTCTTGCTCATTGCATGTAAAGAACGATGGATTCATGTCTTCATGGGATTCTCATGAAATTTACCATCTTTTAACAGTGCGAAATAAGGTGTAGCATGATTTAACTACTTACATTGACCATTTCCAGTCTTTAGTCTCCAATGTAATTCCTAGAAATGCATTTTTACATTTTAGGCAGTAAGTGTTTTCACAGGCACCCAATTATGCATTCTTATTGGTGCACATAGTTTGAGCTTAAATCTGTCGAAAAAGTGTTGTTTGATGATTTTTGTCATTTAGCACACTATAGAATCCAGTTCAGTCTTATAATTCATCAAAGACACTGATCATTCTTGAAAAACTATTGAAGCTGGAATTACTTTTTCTAGACAAAAACTGTGCTTTCTGATTTTAACTTTTAAAAACATTTGATTTTCTTTTGAGAACTCAATGATGTGCTGTATTTGGAATAAAGGGTTCTATGAAACATATATCAATAAGTAATTTTTCAAGCGGAGAAAAGATTTGTTGCTTCTAACATTTTACTCCATTCATTGTGAAATGCATATATAACTTACTTACATCTACATTCTAACAAGCCTGTAACCCATGTCGAAAATACCGTACTTCATTCTTAACAAGCATTTAAATAAAAGTCTCAAAAGTTTCTAACTCATTCCCCACTATTTTTGTTTTCTTAAATAATTTAATATTTAGAAAAAGTAAATAATTGTTAAATTTTTAATTGTAACCTATAAATCATTTGTTATTCACATATTTTTTAATTTTTGTTAAATCCAGTAAAATGACCTTCGAATTTTAGAACTATGATTTAAAGAAAATTAAAAACTATGATTTGGCTTAAAAGAAATCATTTGTAAATATTAATGAATTGTCCAAGCTATTATAATACTTGTAAATTATAAATTAAGCAGATAAATTATGTGAGAATAATTAAAATCACTCCAATAATACAATTCAAAAAATTATTTTTTATTTACAATTTTTGTACAATAAAATAAACAACACAGTCCAACTAATGCATTTGCTTTTCAAAATGAATTGTACATAAAGGCAACAATAGAGATCCATATATAGCTGAGATAAAGCAACATTTAAAAAAATCTAATTTATATATAATGTTGATTCAACATTCAATACACATTAAAAACACTCTTTGGTCTTGAAACTGATAAGGTATATTTGACTTTTTAATTACAAAATAAATACATCACAATTCTGAAATGAATCAAAGCTATTGAATAAAATATATGTAATACGATTATAGTTATTTCACAAGATTTATGGAAGTCTACAAGATCTATACAATTTCATAAAATTTAATTTTGTTTTGATGAAAACTGAAATAGAAAAATTGTATTCATGAAGACGAAAAATTCATGTGTTATAATTAGCTAAATTAATTGTTATGTACCTGAAATAGCATTAGCTGGAACAGAATTTGTCTATTTTCCCCCTAAGACAGCTACCAGCACTGTCTAAACAGTAGTTTATTCGTAATGGCTTATTTTATGAATTAAAAAGAGTACAACACTGTTATAGGTTATTGCCAAGAATATTTAAATAAAGGATAAAGTACTGCTTTGAACTCAAGTTTTTTATAAATAATTTAAGGCAACTTATTTTAGGCATTAATCTAGATTGGTTTTTTCTTTTCTACTGGGTTACATCACATTCATTTAATTTTATAAAGATGGTTATTTTCGATCGAAATTTATATTAAAAAAAAACTTTGACACTTATAAAATACAGTGCTCTTTTATAAAAATGTAAAAATTAAGTATCAAAACATTTATTATAAAATGCAAAAGATCACAAGCCTTCCTCATTCAGTATGAAAACACAAAATGCTTCATGTCATAAAGATAAAACTAGTTATCTTGCATAAGCATTGGGGTTTACAAAAAAGGATAGTGAAATTCACAAAAAAATTTATATTAAATATAAATTAGGTTTTAAAATCAAATCATAGCACCAGAATATCAAGGTGGGTTGTAGTAGAGATATCAGCCTTTAGATCTCTGAAGAAAACCTATTTTTAAAAATTTCACTAACACAAGCTCTTGTGTTTAAAATACCGTTTCATTTCAATTTTCACAAAGCTTATGTAAAGCTTTCTATTTTTATTTGCATTTAAATTTAGAAAATTTTAAGCGCTTCAGTACTTTAATAATCATGTAATCTGATACGATTGATTTAAAAGTAATTCTGTATTAAAATTGTAAATGATTGAAACACGCAATTTTATTAAATGTTTATATTTTTATATAAAGAAAATCACAAACGATGTATCTGAAGCTAATTTAATTTATCATTTAATGAAATATTGAAAATGAATTGCTTTAATTGAATAATTAAGGCAACCATTCTAAATAATAAGTCAGAATTTTAAAGCATATTTCAATTTAAAAAAAAATCAAAGGAACAATCCATTTCAGTTTACCTAAAAAATCTTTTTATATGTAAAATTAATTTAAAATGTATTTCTATCTTGGAATTAATTTCGTTTAGATTGTACACTATCTTTATTAGTAGCACTTTGAAGAAAGGCTAATATTATACTTTGTTTTTGCATAGTTAATTTTTGTCTATCAATGTGACAGAAATATTTAAGTCAGTGTCTATGACTTAGAAAATAACTATTCTCCAACTCATTTCATAGTATTTTTTTAAAAACAGTATTTAAAGAGTGGATTCCAATCCTGAGGTTAAGAGTTCATCAGAGTGTAAACTGCTCCCATGGCTGTCCATACTTGTTGAATCACTGTCATTGCTATGAGGGCTTGAATAACTAGCAGCTTCTTGCAAACGCATCAACATATTTAACTGAAAAGTAACAAATGAATGATAAATTAATTGAAATTATTAATTTAAAAAGCTACTTAAAAAAATTAATAAGAGCAGGATTCTTAATTTATCACTGTTAAAATTTTTAAAGATATTGACCCTTAATATTTTTAAAGAAATATGAATGACATTAATTAATATTCCATAAAAAATACATTAGAAATTGTAAAATTAAATAAAATTAGTAACATGGTAATAAAAAAAATATATATATATAATCAAGCAAATTACTATGCATGAAATAGATTAAATGAAATATCTTATTTTGTATATTTTATGTAAAATTTAAATTTTAAAATAGAAAGACAGTAATTCATAATCAAAAAATTAATCAAATATAGTAGAGTTTCAATTATCCAAACCCAGTCTATCCAAATAGAAGATAAGATAAAGATAAGAAAAATGAGACAAAGGAAAAATTTTAAGAAAATGAAATGTAAGAGAAGGGAGAAGATAAAAAAAAAATAACATGTCACACTTGAGGAATTAAGAAACATTTTTTTGTAAATTCCAGGATGTTTAGAATTTAGTGCTGAAAATATAGGAGAATGGATTTTCATTCAGACTCTAGATTTTAAATTGCAAATGACGTTAATTATTGAAAGTATAAAGGAAGATGATGACTTTAAATGTCCAAGTTGAATCAGGCATGAGACCATCAGTTAGCTGAGCATTTGCTGAATTGTAAACTGCTTTGAAGTCAATGAAGAGATAAACGGATAAATGCAGTCAAACAACTTACTTTGGCCAAGATATTCAGCAAGTAAGGACTTTCATTTACAGGACATACATAATGCATTAATGTTCAGCACTTGTAAGTACTTTAACAAAAAATTTAAAAGTGTTGATTTTTATTTAATATATAAAAAGTTCTTTAAAAACCTATTTATTTTTTCTTTCATTTTCATACAATAATTAATTAAAATGGACTCTTTTTTTTAAAAAAAATTCAATTAACCAAATTTTTGATTATCCAAATGGGGTCTGGTCCCAATTGATTTGGATAATTGGAGTTCTATGGTATTTTATTTAATTCTCATCTTGCACAAGATTGATTGTATTAAATTGAAGTGCATTTTAAACTATAGGTCGTGATTGATTTGGTTCTCATGCGAAAAAAAATATGCTCCAAAGAACAATTAATTAAGTTGATTTTAAGTTAAGTTCAACTTAAATTTTCAGAGATATTAATTTACTAAAGTATTATGAAATTGTTAAAATGCAGCAATAAATTAAAAATGCTGACTTGTTGAAACAAACTTATTTCTGATAAAAAAAAATGTTTTTTTACCATTTCAAAAATATAAATTTGATAATTTTATAGTTTGTGATATTCGCTATTTATGTATTATATTTGGTCGCCATAAAAGTTAAATATTTTAGTCTCAATGAGAGTTAATTATACAAAATCGAAACTTATTGACTTAATCAATAAGCTTCTTAAGTATTAAAATTTCTGTTTGAAATTTATATTGGGTTGTTCGGAAAGTCATTTAGTTTTTTCCCATCTGAATCAGTTTTTTGCTAGTGAAAACCAACCATTTTGGGAGTATGAAATAATACTAAGACCAGTAAGATCGTATAAGGTATTAGACTAGAATTGACATTAAGCAATTCAATAAAATATTTATTCGCTATACTTTTTTCATTTTCATGTAAAACGAAATAACTTTCCGAACAACTCAATATATTTTTTGAGACAATTATTTATATTCTTTAGGCAGGGAGAGTTTTTTACTCAAAAGTTATTGAAATAAACTAACTTTTTACAAGTTAAAATTAATGGATATCAAAAATTTTAATAGATTTCATGAATTTTGGTTTCTTAATTTCAAATTCTATAATTTTAAATTCTTTGTTAATTCTGAATGCTAAATTTACAAGTAAGTGTTTTAATTTATTTTCATGCAAGTAGCTATTTGAATACAATTGGAACATAAAAGATACATACTAATGGGTCAGCTTCATTGCTTGCATTATTTGTATGATGGCTTTTAGAACCAATACTAGGTCCAGGATGGCCTTCATAGCCAACATCTTCAGGTCTTAATCTGAGAAGTTGAGGCTCACTTGTAGAACCATGAATGGGCCAAGGATATGTTTCATACACCCATTCAGCTGGATCTTCCCAAGGTGCTCTTCGGCCATATAACTAAAATTAATGCATAATTTTAGAATAGAATATAATAAAGAACCTTCAAAAACAAATATATTCAACTTCTTTTACACTTTTTATTCCTAATATATATTAAGTCTCAGTAACGTTTTATTTTATTTCATTAATAAAACTTTAAGGTTTGCAAATATTATATTACACATATAAACTAAATAATAAATGTCAAAATTAATCAAATTTAATCATACAATTTATTTGATATAATAAATAATCCAAAATAATACACACATTTAATAAAGTAATTTATAAAATATTAGTTAAATATTATATTTAATATTTTTAAAATACTAGGTACATTTTTGCTCTTGTAAAGTTTTCAACTGTATTGTAAAAATATTAAATTTACTGAAACTAAGAAAAATATTGCATGATTTGTATTAAAAAGTGTTAGTTATTTAGGATTCTATCTATTACAAAAAATAGTTATTGAATAATTTATTTACCTGTAACCCTTCTCTTACTGCTTCAAGCACATATGGAATTATGCTGTAATTCCACAAATCTGTGAACCAAACCTGAGAACTTGAAAGATCAACTGGGCAAGATAGAAATAATCTGGGACCTATGGAATGCAAATTTTCAAAAATTATTTTTAATGCTTTCAAATTTATACTTCAATAACATGTTCTATAAAAATTATTTAAGCATGTTTTTCAATAATAAAATATTTTTTGGAGAACTTAGCAGTGTCAGATTTAGGCAGAACATCACACCAGCTCTTTAATTCACCTCATTAAGCCATTATGTTTTAATTGTGTTGCATCAAATAATACAATATTGTAAAAAACCTTAAGTTTCTTTAAAACTTTTCTTTATTTGTTAACTTTTAGTATTATTTCACAATTTTTTTTTATCCATTATTAATGAAAATTAAACATTTTTGGTTTTAATATAGCTTTCAAGTTTCCTATTTTCTTAATCAAGTTTTCAATGAGATAAAGTTCTTTGCTCCTTTTCTCAATTTGAATTATTATTTTATCTATTTAATAATTCCTCAAAATTAAGGGGAAAAAATGATTGCATAAACAAAAAGAATTCGAAATTATTTATAAAAACTAGATAATATATATGAATTATATTACATTTGAATCTGATATGCAAAGTAATGAAGATAAAACTTGACATTGTATAGTGGACAGCCTAACATGCCTATTGCAAGGCATTTTAATCCCCCCAGAGTAAACTGTCTTTCAGTGAGACTTGATTTAACTGAACACAAAATTGAAAAAGTTTTAAAAGCATCTGGAGATTTTATTTGAAGAAAGAGAATGAAAATTTAAAAAGCAAGTCATTTTTTAGAAATGAATTTTTAATGTCTTGCATCAGAAGATATAAAATACTGTGCTATTAGCCAAAGCAGGCCAATAAATCATATTATACCTGTTGTTTGTAATGTTGTAAAAAATCTTTCTGCAGTTCACAGTATAGTAAATACATTTTTCAGAAAAATATTCTTTTTTAAGAACTACATAAGAAAAATGTTTTTATTTTCTGTATTTTGCAGGATGAAATTCAATAGATTTTTTTGTGTGTTTAAGTGGTATTTCTTCCAAATATAATAACATTGTAAAAAATTCTATAATCATTATTTTTTCAAAATTTTCCTTAATTTTTCAAAACAAGGTTAAGAAAATGAAAAAAATTATGTAACTTAAATGTTGATTATATTATAAATCCTTAACTCTTTTTAACTTCTAATATTTACATTTCAAATTCAAATAAATATTAAATTTGAAATGTAAATATAAAAGTAAATAGCCCTGATGAAATAATCAATATTTATATTATTTGTGTATACAAATAAAAGAACTCAAAACTTAAACTTGAAATACATAAAAAATAATAATTTTCTATCATTTAAAAAACAAGCAATGCTTTTTATAAAGTTTATAATAACAATATTAAAATGTTTGAGTAATCCATCACTCATATTATTATCTACCACATAATTAAAAGAAAATATTAGTTCTTGTTATTGATTTTTTATTCATATGTAAAAAGTTTGTAGAGAAACATTATTTTAAAAGTTTGTTTTTTTCTTCTAAAAACTAGAAAATTGTCTAAAATATCATTAAACCAATTCAAAATCTCCTGCAAAAAATTTATAGGAATGTATATCAATAATTTATAATATAGATAATAAAATTAGAATAATAATATATAATAAAATTAGAATAATATGTAGAAAAAAACCTAAGTAGTTAATAAGCTTTAATGTTGAATTTTTTATTGATACTCTATATTTTAATTTCCTTTATCCTTATTTTTCATTTCCTCAACTCCTAATATATTCGGCTAACTAAAAATGCTTGAGATTATTTTTCTTATATTAATTTAATATTTTTTCCTAATTATATAGAATAGTTTGCATTGAGTAAATATCCTTTGAGAATTTTGTACCCTGAGAATTTTCTGTTTTATAAAAATAATGGAAAACAAAATAAAATGGGGAAAAATATTATCATTTTAATAAAATATTATTAGTTACACAATATATGATTAAAAAGTTGGAAAAAGCTAATTCTTGTATGTTTCATATTTTTTCAAAAATCAATTCTTAAAAAATAATGACATTTATAAAAATTCAGCATTTCAGCTTAGATATTTTCAATATTTAAATAATACATTCTTAAGCAAACTTTGTAAGATTTTTTTAATTCTTTTATTTACTTATTGCATAAAATTAATATTTCTATATGAATCAATAGATGAATTTATTAAAACTTACAAAATTATTAAATATTAGAACTTGTATTTAAGCCTTTTCTAGAAGGATTTGTATTCAAGCTACTTTTGAAGCTTAAAAAAGTAAGTATTATTAATTTTATTTCAAAATTACAATATTATATACATGTGCTTTGCGATAAAACTATGAATCAGAAGTATGCGTGATTAGATTAAGAAAGATACTATATATATAAGTGTGTGTATATATATATTAGTGTTTATACAGTTACATAAGTGTACTTAGCATAAAATTATACAATAGTTGTAGTATTAAAATTAAAGAGTTTTCTAAACTAAATTTGTTATTTATAAGCATTATAGCCTGCTTCAATTATTAAATATCAGCTAATCAAATGAAGTGAAAAGTTAAGGAATATTTATTTTACCTATTGTCACATCAGAGGAGCTATGAGTTTCAAGGTATTTGTTTAAATGATGCCATACTTTTGGCATCCAGTCGATTACTTTGGCAATTTCAGCATTTCGTATACCACTTCTTATTTCTTCTTCCACAAGTTTTCTTTTTAAATATCTTCCTAAAAATCCTTTCACTGGCTCCATATGATTAGCACATAACACCCATCTATATAATCAAAGAAGATTTTAAAATTTTCTAATCAAGGATTTTAATACAAAATTTAACAAATTTAAAGAATAATTTAAATTATTAAGATGTTTTACAACAAGCTAAACACCATCCTTACCTAAAGTTATGATGAAGTTGCAAGTTAGTTGTTGAACATGTTGCTTGGTTCATGGTGCCAATGATATAGGGGCTGAAAAAATATAATGTAAGTCTTCTTGCATATGCATAAAAAATTTATATCTAAAAATTTGAGTTTTCTTTTCCACAATAAGAAATAATGAGAGAATGCCTCTTTTAAATACAATAATTAAGACAGTGCGCTATTACAGTAAGCTCTCAATTATATGCAATATTTAAATTTTAAAAAAATAAAGATATGTTTAAAAAAACATTGAATAATATTTCTTATTTTTCATGTCATAGGTAATTATTTACTGCGTGTATAGATTGTCCAAGTGCATATTTGTTCACTTTTACATAGTTTTAATAATTATCAACAGATTTAGCATATCCACGGTAGCAATATCTCTTCGTTTCACAGATGATCAGCAAATTCACTGTAATTTAATACAAGACAAAAATCTGAATTAAAATAATAAAATGATCCTTTGAGTATCCAAATTGGATTAAGTCAAATACTTTTACTGAAGTGCTTGCTTTTTCATTCATTATATTTGAGCACTTTATAAAGAGTATAACATGCCCAAAATATAAAAAATAGAGAATATAATATGCTTAACAACATTACAAATGAAAGTATTGAAAAATTGTTGAAATAATTCCATTCAACTGTGTTTTACATATTATATTGCATTTTAATTATTTTTATTTCGAAACTGGTTTTGAAGTTTTCTTGTTTAGTTTTATTAGATTTTCTTTTAAACTTACCACTTTTGATATTTGGCACTAAGGAAACCATTGAACACTTCACCCAAGGAGCCTACATGATGCAAGTTATCTAAAATTATCACAGTTGGTAAATCTGCTACATTACTAGAAAAAAATAAAAAGAACATATTTTTTTATAAAAAAAGTTAGAAAGAAACACTAAATAAATTAAATGTTCAGCTAAAACACAGACACTATTAAAAATTAATTTAAGACTGCTTTATTATGTTACATTTCATAATATATGTATATAATTTAATTTTACTTTAATATATAAAAGTATTCTAATTCAAGAAAAAACACTATATAGACAAATGCTATTTTAATTTTTCACTGCTGTGTAATTTAAAAAAAAAAAAAAAAAAAAAAAAAAAAAAAAAAAAAAAAACTTTGAAATGGGGAAAAGCTTTTAATGAAACAATTTGTTTAATTTTCATAATAGTTATTAATATTAACTATATTATTCTCCTTTAGTTTAATATAAAATAATTTTTAATATATAGTAATTGTTCTGTAAAAACTATTCAATATTATTAACATTTTTCACTTCTATTCAACTTCAAAACTGTGTAAAATAATTATTCACAAGTCATTGTATATATTATTGAAATTAAAAAATAATATGATTTTTTGGCTTTTACAAGTAAACACATTTATGTGAAGTATTAAACAAATTAAAAAAATAACTTTTATAACATTCTTTTGACACTTAATTTTCTTTGATCCCAATTTTACACCTAACTATACTACCAAAACACATTTTTGTCTGTATTATGAGGAAAGTTTTCAGTCATAATTTATCTATGCATGTTAAAATTTTTTACAATAGTACTTCATAGTTTTTTAATTTAATAATGTATTCAATACAATTATATAAATTCTATACAAAGAGTTAAAATATAATATTATATAATCCTCTAAATCTAGATAATACAATATTCAAGCACTTTAGCAATGCATAAGTATATTTTGAAACTGTTAAGGAAGTAATTTTTATATTGAATATTATTTATACATTATATATATAAACAATTAGAGTTAACAGTCACAAAAAATTAAACTTAAAATATTTAATGAAAATATTTAAAATTTAATTCATTAGATTATTGATTTTAAATTTTGTTCACTGAAAAAAGTTATAACTAGAAAGTAAGCAATTTTTACAAAATTTTATGTGATAAAAATGAATTAATAAAATAAATTAAAAAATTTCTTTTTTGTTTATGTTTCACCATGAATTAATTTACATGTTCATGAAAAACTATTCAGTTAAATTTTTCATAAATTAATTTATAAATGACTTAATTACCTTGTTTCACATTGCTCAGCAACATTTGACAAATACTGTCGCAGTTCCTTGGCAGATTTGTGATCAACACTGAATGTTGCCACTGATCCTGGGACTAATTCTTTTCCATTCCTAAATTAATAACATCATTCATTTGAAAGTATTCAATAGTACAATAATTTTGAAGAATAAAATAAGATTTTTTCAATGATTTTATTTTCTTAAAATGGCAATTAAGTCAAAGATATGAATAAAGATTAATTATAAAAAAATAAAATTTTCAGCATTCAAAATGATCGAAGTTATTCAATAAATAAGATATAAAAACACTATTTTAAATAATTTACTCTAAATATATCAACATTATTTTAAAATAATGATTACTGACAAAATTATTTTAACTTTATAGGAAACCATTTTTTTTAGATTAATCAAATAAAATAGAATAAGCCCTTAGAAGTAAAAGTAAATTATTTTAGAATGGAAATAAATCTATTTCAGTTATTTTTCAACTGTTAATATCTTAAAATAAATCCTTACTTTAAAACTAAGTATTCTGCTAATTTTTGAGCAATGTAAGTCTTTCCAGTTCCACTAGGTCCACACAAGATTATTCTTCTGTGTTCAGTCAGTAAAGAAATATATCTTTGTACTATAGATTTTGGTATAAGGCTTTCAAACGCTAAAGCATCAACTGAATGCTGTCTTGTACCTGGAATATAGGAATAGTTTTAGATTTGTCTTAGAAATTACAAAATAATAATTTATTGGCAAAAAATATAAAATATTCAAAATACAACATTATAAATATTTCATAAAGTTTGATTAATGAAACAATAGGTATATAAGTGTTTTAAATATTGATGAGAAAGGATTGACAGGCTTACCTTTTAAAACTAATTTAATGTGCATTTTATCACCCACAATGTAACCACATGGTAAAAGCTCTGGAGCATCAGTTTCTATTTAAAATAAAAATAAAATAATAAATGTTTCATTCACTTAAAGAGAAATAATAATCAAGAGAAAAATTAATTTTCTCCTACAAAAAAGAAAACGTTTCTCATGCTACTTATTGAGTTTTATTTTTGATAGTGAAATTATATTTGTAAGTTGAATCAATTAATAATTTCAAAAAACAATAAAAATATTTTTAGATGATTTAATTATTGTTGCAAAAAGTATTCTATGTCATTACTTTAATTAATATATTTTATATGTTTCAATTAATTATACTTACCCTTAGATCGCACGATTTCTCCCACTTGATAGTTGACTATGCTTTCAGCATTCAGTCCTAAATTTGAGACTGGATCGACCCTCAAGACATATTCCTGTCCAAATTAAGTTTTATTGTTTATTAATAACAACATAACTACAATACAAGTATGTTTTACATAAACAATTATGTTCTGGGCATATATGAAAAATATAAATGTAGACACCATACTTAAATAAAGAATGATTATAATATGCTGTACATTAAAAATAATAAAGAACACATTACATTAATAAGAATGAATATAGATTTATGAAACTAACCTTGAAAGACCTCTTGACAAGGTTATCTAGAAGATCCCATTTTGTTTTGGAGCTAACAGAAATGCTTCCAATGAGTATTTCAGAGAAGGTCTGAAAAAAATTTGGCATTATAAATTATATGTATAAAGAATTTATGTAATTTCAAAAGGAAATAATGTAGAATAATATAGATTTATTTACCATATTTTGCTTTTGAAACATAGAATTATCACCATGACAACCAAGATAAACAGATACATTTACTAGTTTCCCATCTTGATCATTTCGAGGCTCATTCAAATACATTTCAGCTAAAAAAATTAAAGTTTCATGAATCATATGAGTTTAATTTATTATGAATTATAAAAAGGACATGTTTTAAATGAATTTAAGTAATTTTTTCAATATTATGGTTCATTGCTTTCAAAAGATTATTCATTTTGTCAGCAAAAAGGTAGAACCAGGATACTGATGTTTATCAAATTAAACGAATAAAATTACAAACTATTAAAAATAATCAAATTATAGTTAAAGAGAAAAGACATTTCAAACAGTTAAGTAACAAACTTCATGTATCCATAATTTTTTTTTCTCTTAGGAATATAGCACTCACCAATACTTGGCGGTCCAGAAGCTTCTGAGGCACTGAGCCGTTTTTCTAAACTTTCAGAGCTATTTCTGAGTGGTAAGGAACTATGTGAGGAAGTAAGTGACTTGGTTGAAACAAGCCTTTGCAGTCTGTCATTGTCTTGCTTCAAACTTAACATTTCATTCTGAAAAGATATATAAAGTATTGAATTAAAAATATGTATCTATATAAATATTTTATAAAGTAATATATATATATATATATATATTATAAAGTTAATGTTTTCCTTTAAAAAGCAATATTATACTTACTCTCATTTTATTTACAGTTTCTTTCAAATTCTCCAACTGATGAGCTGAACTCAAAGCATCTAAGCGTATATCAGTTAGCATCATATCTTTCTCTCTTAGCTGTTTCTTTAAATCTTTTACAGCTTCAGGAGAATCTTCATCTTCTTTTTCATATAGACTGCAAAAAAATTATGCAATGAAAAATTATACATTTTAAATAATTAAACTAAATACATAATTAAAGTCTTCTAAAAAATAATTCAGTTTGGCTTTATATATATGTATATAAAGAATACTACAAGCATATATAGAAAAAAAATTACTATCCATTGAAACATTATCATGAAAACTTTTGTAATGCTATACATTAACTGTGAATAATAATACATTGATTTCAATAAATAAAAAAAAAAGTAATAATTGTGATGCAAATACAAAATGAAATGTTTTAGCTATTTTAGAATTTTTTTAAAAAAAAATTTAACAATAAAAATGTATTCAAAGGAATTTGTAAATAAAAGTGGGATTCTGATGAAAATTTCTAAATTTATCAAATTCTACTGTCTCTAAATATCAGAAATATGTAAAAAAAAATAATTATAAAAATTTGCATACAGTTTATTCAACTTACCAAGAAGACGAGTGAGACTGCTTAAGAGTGGGAGAATTACCATTAGTTGAGTGACCAGCACCTAATAAGGGGGAGTTTGGAGTTGATGAATCAGACTGTAAGTGCCTCAAGTCTTCAACATCAGATACTGAACCATTCTTGTTCTTTTTGCTTCGTGAGAAAGCCTTGCTGAATGAACTCCTCAACTGAAATGTAGTTTCATGGTAAAATTAATGCTCCATTTTTGCTCATATCAAAGAATTGCAAAAATTTGATAAAGCTATTTTCATTGGTGCAAATTGATTTGTTCATAAGATTAAAATACATATTTATTTACCCATCCTTTTTTCTTTTTCTTTTTATCATGCTCTCCAGATCTGCCACTGTTTCCACTGCAAGCACTGGAGCAAGAATTCACACTAGACATTGAATCTGTTGAGAATTGTCTGGATATCCTTTGTTCTTGAAGAGCTACAACCATAATTTACTCAATTATAAATTGCTCTTATATAAATATAAACTAGTTATGTTTAATGAAATTATATTATTAAAGGAATTTTGTTATATATTGGTTTAATTTAAATGTTGTGTTAGATTGACTCATATCAATATACTTAACTGTATAATTTTAAATCTATCTTTCTTAAAATATATGCTTTTAACTCCTACTATTGTCACCACTATTTTTGACATAAATATGTTCCTTTATGAATCACTTTTTAAATTATGTTTTTTAAGCATTTTGCATATGTTTTAAAGAAACGTTTTTCTTCAACATTAGTACATACAATGTACTAATTTAATAAAAGAAAATTTATCCAGATAAAGAATTGCAGTGCTGTGTTTCTTGTATTTGGATGATTGTCTAGCCAGTAAAGCTGACTAGTCAATTTTTTTTTCTTAATGAATTGTCATTTAATATAGTGAATTATTAGAATCATAATTAACACAATAAAATAGCATATGAAATAGAAAATTGAAACAACGTGTTGATTAATGAAGAATGAATAACTGGATTTAAATTTATAATTGTTTCACTGCTTTATTTAAATTAATTTTAAACAACGATTTTCTATTGATGTTAATTCAAGTTAATCAGATAGTATTACTGTGCAAATACATTATACTGATTTTTCAAAAGATAAGTGTGTTAGAAGTTATCAGGCAGACATGCAGAAGGATTCATGCACAGCACATTCATTGTTAGTTTTGCATGTCTCACCCGTATCCTTAGTAGTGTTAAAAGTATGCCTTCGGACTAAGTTAGTAGCACCCGTACTTCTCTGCACTGCTTGCATGGACTGCAAGGCCATCTTCGTCAGCCCAGCCTCAGCACTCTGCTGCTTCAGAGCATCAATGGTTTTCCGCAACTCCGTCAATTCAGAATCCTAAACGAATTTCAAAATTGTGTGATTAATTTTACAAGAAACTTATTAATTAGTTTATTAAAAATAAATAAGTTTTTGTAATATGCAATGGTAAACTACAGTTATATAATATGAAAAAAAGTACTCATGACACAGAAAAAAAGAATACCTTTTGTTCTGCACTGGCTGTAAGATGCTGCAACCTGCTTGTCATATTTGATAATGACTGTTCAAATGCTGCCACCATATGTGCCTACAAGGAAAAAAAATTTTTTTTTTAATTCAAGTTAAATTTATGGCAGGAACTATAAGATTAATAGTTTATATTGAATTTGATTTTGTTCATATGAAAAAATAATATCCCATATGTTTTATGAACATTCATGCCAGTGAAATATTTCTGTTAAAAAGCAAAATGTCTCCAAACTTCTGTATTTACCTAACATTAATGTTTAATAATAAATATTTTTATATTTAAAAAGAAAAAAATAAATCATTAATTTCGTATTTATTTCGTTATTCTTTTTAATTAATTTTTTTTTAAATTTAAAAGAATATATATGCATGGAATATAAAGTTTTTATTATAAATTTATTCAAATAAATCACAGAGTGAGTATATATTTCAAGTTCAAAAGATTTAATCATAAAATTACAATCAAAATTTTCGGTCCACTGAAGTCTTAAAATAAGGTAATTGAATATCAGCGTATAAATTAATAAGAATTCATTGTATATGAAAAAACAATATGCATTAAAACATTTGCTATAAAAAACAGAAAAATAGCATTTTGGAAAATCGTATTGATAGAAGATAAACAAGTGTTCTTTTTATGAAGACTGCATTTTGTTGATAAATTTTTAAATAACAGATTCATATGAATTACAATTGAGCATAATTATCATTTCCAAATTTGTATTTGATTTCATAAATATTACATTACATATTACATTAAAATATGAGCATTTTATATGAATATTCATAAATATTACATACATAAATATTCATATAAAATGCTCAAGAGTTATATTAATACTATTTTTTTATGAATTAAAGAATTCTTTAAATCGATATAAATTTTGATTAAAAATTAGTTTAAGTAATGAAATTTTTAAAAGATTATTCCATTTTAATTTAATTAATTTTATTTGAAAATATAATAAAATTAAAGTCAATGCTTGTTATAAAAATATAGAAGTTATACACAATAATTATGTAATTTTCTTAATTTGAATAGATGGAAAAAGCGTTATTATAAAGCTGAAAATACTTAAAAATAAAATGAAACAAAATAGAATATAATCCAATTTTATTTTAAATTTGTTGATAAAAACATACTACTTTTTTATTAAAATTTATAACCTTTTTTTATCAAAAAAATTATTAAATAGTTTTTGCATTTTCTTTACACAAAAAAATACTTAAGCAAATAAAGAGCAGTTATTTTCAATAATTGTCTGCAAAGAAAAAAAATAAACCTTGAAGTATGCATAATGTTTTTCTTTTGTCACAATTTTACTTTTTCATGTTTCTAATGTTTTGTGAACAAGACGTTTAAATTACTTTTTTTTTCATATATTAAAATTTTCTTTATTTACTTTATTCATGTGTTACAATATAGCAAAAAAATTTTTAGAGATAAAAAAAATGTGGTTAGTTTAATCATGACATCACTGAATTCTGATTGACTAAAAATATGAATAATTATTTCTGAAATAAACGCTTTTGGAGCATATCTTTACATTTGTAAAATAAAATTAATTTCTTCTCTACATATAAGATAAAAAGTATATGCCTCTAGTTTAATATATGATATCAATTTATATATTATGAATTATAAATTGATGATCCGATATGTGTTAATATAAATGTTATTATTTTGTTTATCAACAGGAAATAAATGTTGTTATTGTATTTATTTACATCTTTGTAAACATATTTAATAGCTTAAAAAACTTTAATATAATCCAGGAAAAAAATTAAAAACTCTTACTATATGTTTACATTTTTTGATGTTAATATATATTACAATAGTTTCGTTATTACATAGACAACTTTTCGGTCTTTTAAGTGACTCAACAAATTTGAAATCAAATAAGTTCTAATAACTATACCTTTTTCAAATCAGAATAGAATAAATTCTTAAAAGATATATATATATATATTTTTCTTTTTTGATGAACGAAAAATAAACTTCGATCGTAACAGCAAATGTTGCAGAAAGCCAGATTTTGAATTAAAATTAACAAAAGCTTTCAAACAAATAAAAATTATGCAATAAAGTATCCCATGTTAAGTCTGAAAAAATATAAAAGTTATTTCAATAACTTTTCATGATTTTTGATGACTAAAAATAGCGAATAATGAAAGTTTTTTACAACTGTAATATTGATTCTAATGTATTATCAAGAAAAAATCATTTATAATTTAAATTGTAAAGTAAAATAACTAAATTTGTGTTCTAAGCCCTAAATGATCATAAGTTAAATTCAAACAAATTAAAAAAAAAGTTCAAATAAATAAAGATGTATAAATAACAATCTCAATTTGAATATCAGAAATGAAAACTTTTAACGTAAATACGGAAGAAAAATAAAAATCAAACTTCAGTTATATTAAAATAGAAACGAAATCATATTTCTACCATTTGTCATCATTAAAATAATAACTTCCCTGCAGCATAAATATTTAAAAATAGTGTGTCAAACTTTCCTATTCTTAAAAAGATGTTAAAAAAGACTTGCTTTTCATCGATCATTCTTTTGCAAATAGTCAGCTAATGTATTTATTTATTTATCAGCTCATTTTTTGACAAAATAAAACTAGGAACTAACCTAAGGCTGTTATATAAATAAAGTTCACATTTTATTTTCTATTCTTGAATGTTTATATTTTTAAAATGGGGGAAAAATAAGTAAGAAACGGTTCAACTGACTCTATAAACTTTTTTTTTTATTTTTTTCTATTTCATATTAAACGTTGAAATTGTGCGGTGAGAAAATAATCATGCGGAAAATATTTCCATGCTTTTTTAACCCCAATTTTATGACTTCCCAGGTTTTTAAATCTCTATTAAAGAGAGTTTTGTTTCATACTTTTTTAATATGAAATTTTCAGTCTGTATTTTAAAAAAGGGAAGTATAAAACTTTGAAGGATAACACTATGATCAAAATATACGATAATACAACCTCACTAAAAAAATATGAAGAACGATCTCAAAAATTCATATTAAAATTCGAGAGTTTTCGTATTAGATAATCAAAATGTAAATTAAACACTAAAATACAGGAGGGGGGGGGATAAATTTATAATAAATGCCTGCACTTTTTTAAGGAGGCAAAACTTCATTTTTGTAGCGCATATTTTGAATTTCGAAATGTCATTGACTTTCCAAAAACTTTTTTTTTTTTTTTTTTTTTTTAATTTTTTATTTTTTAATTTTAATTTTCAGATTAATAGTTTGGAAAATCTTTATTATATTCACAAAAAAATTTAAAATAATCAAATATTTTTAAAAATATAAAGATTTTTCGAAAAATGAAAACGGTTGTTTGATAAATGCGCGAATTTATATCGTTCACTTAAAAGAAAATGTCTGTGTGTACTTCAAAAAAAAATTATAAAAAATATAATAAACTGATGCAGAGATTTTCCAAATTAATAGTTCTTAAGTAAGTTTCAAAAACCATCGGTGATTAAAATATCTGTTTTCTGCCTCAAACTCCTTCAAAATAAGTTCCATAAATACGATTTTTTTTAAATGCAAGTCAAAGCCAGTTTGCATTGAAAAAGAAAATATATAATGCACTTTTTCAACCCACAATTTTAGCTTATGAAAGAAGTAAATGATAAAAGTAATCGATAATTTTTTTTAACAAATAACATATCAAATATTTTTTTAAAAAATATATAAAATACGAGTCATTTTCTAAAGTTGAAATAACTGATAGGATACCCTACTGCATGTTGCCAAAATAAATTTTTAAGATTAAATTATAAAAAATAATTAAAAAGGAAACGGATTTGTAAGTATACTTTATATAATATAATATATTATATGATGTTATTTACATAGTTCTTAAAAAGATCATTTGAGGTAAATACACACACACAGAAACGCACACAAGAAAAAGAAATTCATTAATGAAATGCACATAACATTGACCTTAATCATTGTGATTACACTAGACCGGTACATAGACCAGAATTCGCAAGAAAAGTTCAATCTTAAGCTTTCAGACAAAGGAAGAGCTTATTTCCAAACAGCAATTTCACAAGCGAATTTTCTTTCCTCAACCTCGAGACAATTCATAGAGTGCATTTAGGAGTCCACTTGAAGAGAAATAGCTTACACACACTTGAAATAAAGTAGCTTTAATTCGAAAATGATCAGTTTCTTTCCCTTCTCTGCCAAGGACAACTTCATTCAGACTTGCGGAACAATCTTCACGACAGAAGACAATTTGGCGAGAAATAAAATTGCTTTCGCAACTTTTTCGATTGCTTTTCTTTTATTGTAAGAATTCTATATAATTGACAATGATAAAAAAATTATAGGTTGTACGAATTGCCAGAACAACCGTTGAAGGAAATCATATTTGTTTAGACGCACAACGTATACAAATGGTTATTACCGTCTCATTATATGAGATCAAACTTGTTTTAGCTATCTTTCACTGAAACTAATTTTAGGATAGAAATATACAAATAATTGAAATAGAAGCACTTAAATGTGTTTGTGATGAAAAATACAAAGGACACATTTAAGAAGAAAAAACTACCACTAATAAATATTAATGTATTGATCTACTTAAAATTTCAAATATAGAAACACTGCTAAATGAATTTTTTTTTCAAACCTATTTTTTTTTATGAAAGGTGAAATTAAAAAATATGAGAAATACTAACAACCCAGTTATGTTGTCTTATCTTGTTAAAGGTAGATAAAATGCATTTAACAAAATTATAAAAGAAATAAGGAATTGCATAATTCATTAATACTTAATTCCGCTTAAATTGATGCTTCATTAAAAAAATGAATGAATAAAAAAAAAATTTTGCTTTGTGTTCCGAGTATTATGTGTCGATGCAATAATTCTAATGAAAACTATAAAAAAAAAAATAAATCAAAAATATAATTCATTAACGTTTATTTAACAACACTAAAATGAATGCTCGTTAAAAATGTTATTCTTGGACAGGTTAGTCTACTGAAATAAGATACTAACAGTTCAAAAAAGAATCTTTAAAATTAAAAACATATGCCTTAGTAAAAGAATAAACAATTCGAATGTAAATATTCTAAAGAAATAGAAAAATGAAAGCATTTAGCATTTGTAATCCACGTGTAACGTGAAAAATAGAGGTCTTAGCATTATTTCTGAACTAATTGAGTTTTTTACCCCTCTCACAAGTTCAAAAATTCATAAGCCATGGGAGATCTTTTGTCCGGCGGGCTGTTGACCTTGAAGTTTTTCGCTAATGCACACAGCACAAACCCCATAATTTCACTTCTTTTTTTCTTTCTTTTCACTCGATACTTCTTGTGTGCGAAGAGAGAAAAGAAGAAAAACCCTGCACGATTCTCATTATTTAAACATGACTTTCAGAACCTCCAAGTCGTGTGTGTTGAAACCAGGACCCGAGTTTCCATAAATAATCAATTTCAGCACAGGTTTTTGTTTGGTACCTACAACACAGCGGCACTCACCAAAAATAAAAACTTCTACACCAAAATATCTTTAAAATCGATTTACTTCGTACATTTAAGGCATGCAATTAAATTTTTTTAGATTGGTATAGAAATCTCGCCAGACACCGAAGTAAATATAGCAAATTAAATTGAATGGAAGATTTTAAAATACAGCTGTAGCGCTCTTGTTGTTAAATGGTAAATAATCAATCATTAGTTAAGATGGGTTTCAAGCTCACAGTAGGTCATCTAAAAAATATAGGAAGTCATAAAATATAATTTATCCATTCAAAAGATTGCTTCTAATTTTAAAGCCAAAAATGGTACGTTTGCATAAATCATTATAGAATGTATCGCATTCCTTTCGAAGTTTCTCTCCTCTTAAAGACACCTTTCTTGGTATAAATAAGCGTCGCTATCTCGGCGTGATTTTTTCTTTTTTTTTTAAACTGAGCAGGGAGTCGCGTGGAATATAAAAATAAGCAATTTACGATGATGTGTATGTTGAAGAGGACTTTTCAAGAGACGGCGAGGAACAACATTAATTATAACACACTTTTTCTAAACAAATACAGAAGGGATGGAGAAGGGCTTTCAAAACTAAGCAAACCGGAGGGGATGACTTACCACGAACCCAAAATACATTATGGAGAGACGATTTTGAGAAGGAAACAGATAAAATGGGTAATTTTATGACTTAGCGTGGCTTTTTAATGACGATTCCTTTCCTAAACTTCTTTTTAACCGGTTTCCTACACAATCTTAAATTCTTCAGATACGAAACCGGTTGAACCGAATTACAGATTTTTTAAATGACGCTACAAGTTATTTACTACAACAAGTACAATAAAGATAACTGAGAAAAATTAACAATTTTGCATTACTGTTTTAGTGATATATTTTAACAGCAATAAAATTGATACTTAAAATGGAAGTAATTAAAAACTGAAACAATGAAGTCTGATTTAGATTTGATATTAATACATTTATATCCCATTAATAGGGGTAATATTTTTGTGTACGTCTAAAATGCTTTAAATTTGTATTCTTTACTTCAAATTTCCATACCATAAAAAATAGGAAGAACATATCAGGCATAATTAATTAAAATGCAGCCATCCGTGCCTTTTTTTTTTTTTAAGGTGATGATCGAATTTATCATCTTCCGATCATTGTCTTATCAAACCAAATTACTGCGGCATCTTTTTAATTTATTTGGAACTAAAATAGCAAACAGTGATGAAGTAAATTATCAACAAATTGAATATAAAAAATAATTTATTGATTTAATTTTGAAAACCATGTAAATCTATGCTTTAAAAAATTATTAAAATTTTAAAAAGCCCCTTAATTCCTACAAATATAATAAAAACCAACAAAAACTGAAAATAAATGAATTGTTTAAATTGAAAAATTTTAAATCAACACATATCTTCATGTATTTTTAATTTAAAAATCAAATAATATTGATATTTTAAAAAAAGCTATACACAATATTCAGGCTATAAGCCATTAAATATCAATTATAGTATTAACTACACAGTAAAACTCCTTTTAGTATAATGGGGATAATTGATTGATTCTATATATATATAATTCATTCATTAGAATTAATATATTTCATTTGATTTAAGCTAAGAATTACACATGAAAGAACCCAATTTTAGATAAACAAGAGATTTCCCTCGATAATTCGCGTGATAATTCATCAATATTACATTATTTTATAGACAGAAGAGAGAAAGACATCTGATTTTTAATTTTATTTTTTAATACCAGCTTATCGGCCAAAGTTTTTCTTTTTTATTGGAAAATAATGAGAACATCAAATTCAAAGATCTTTTTCACACAAATTAAGAATAAGAAAACTTTCAACGAGTTTCTTTAAAAATACAAACAAAGGCACGAAACTCTCATTAAAGGATTTCTTACCTTGTGAGTCATTACATTTTCAACTGCTTTCTCTGTTCACAAAGAGCATAAAAGAGCCGCTGAGAAACGCAACAGTAGCTGTTCATTTAGTTTTTTTCCTCCCTTACATAGGACTAACATATTAATGTCAATATTTTTCATTGATATAATTGATTATATGTGTATGTCAAAGCTTGATTATTAAACAAATGAATAAAAAAAGGTAATTATTAAACAAAATAACTTCATGCAGCAGAAATTTGTAGGTTTACTCTGCAAGAATTTTCAAATATTTCGCAACAAAAATATTTGAAAATTTTCTTATACAATATTTTTCTAACTAAAACTTTTCGAAATAATCGAAATTTTTGTATTTATTATAATAATAACTTTCTTCGAATTTTTTTTAATTAATATATAAAATGGCGATGAAATATCAAGGAATTTCATCAAGGCATACAAGATGCTATCATAGTGTAACAATGGAATTTAAAAAATCTATTAAGAAAAGTTAATTGCCGAATTTATCAGAACAAATATTGTTCTAAATAAAGTGTTTAGCAACATAAACAGAGAAATTAAATTATTCTAAATCACACGCAGAAAAGAATGGCTACAAATGCTATCAAATCACAAATAATGATCTAGAACTTTTAAAAGATCCACTCTAAATACTGTAAATCATGACACACATACAAATGTAACTGGATATTATAATATTAAATTTAATTCTTTAAAAAAAAAACATGTTGTATTCTTTATAGTTACATTTGAATGAAATTGCAATAGAAGCAAATAGTTAGCAACTCGACATGTTAAACAATTCACCATTTCTCATGTTTCTCATATTTTGACGCAAAATCTTTGCGCATTTCGAATTAGCACGTGACAGTCACAGTTAACAACATTTCTATAGAAACAGAGATGCAAATACTGATTCATCAATCGATGTCATGAAACTTGGACACATTATTTCGTCAGAATCCGTCAAATCAATTTGATTATCAAAAATAATCGAAAAAAAAAAAATTGTGAAAAAAATTATAAAGTAGTATGAATCCTGACAACCACAAAATGTAATACAATTTTCGGGTGTAAAATGGTTAAACCATTTTTGGAATTAGAAAATGGTACTAATTAGCTGCCTAGATAATTTTAATAACATAAAACTTTTTTTAATTCAACACCACGCATGTATCTTGATTAGAAAATAAATTTAGTAAATGATTTGCATTTTATAAGAGTATGAGATAAAATATTAAAACCACGACTTTTTTTAAAAGTCTAATATAGAAGTTATAAAAATAAAGAATGATAACACAAATTATGTCAAAGAAATTTATATATTTTAGCATTTTTAAATTAAACATAGCCTTAGAAATAATAAAAAATAAGCAGTTTTTGTGTTTTCGCTTCCTATCTTAATCGTGTTATTATGGTTTAGAAAATTACACCTAGGAGAAACTATTTTTACACAATTAGAAAAAATACACAACTGATGAAACTTAAATTTAAACAACTGACGAAAATTTTAGGAATTTATTAAAAACTATTTTGGTACCAACAAATATCGAAATTAGTATGCCTCTATAAAGAAAAATATCAAGCACTAGTTAATTACAAATTATTAAAAAAAAAATTGTTCTCAATTTGATCCACGGAAGTTAAAAAGAATAGACAACAACTCTAGGTGTAAGCTGTCGATTGTACTTATCAATTAAAAAGCATCCACGCAATATTTTAGAAATTTTTTTTTTTTTTTTTTTTTTTTTTTAAGGTAAAGAGAATTTAATATTTCGAAAATATGGAAATAAATGTGAATAATATCTTCAAGTGGGGAAATTTTTTTAATTAAAATTCATTTAATTTTAATGTTGTCAAGGCACAACGAGAAATGTTTTTCAATATATTACTAGCCATAAATATGAATTCTTTAAGACTACTGAATGTAAATAAATCATACTTGCACTTTTTGCTATATCACTATTGAAAATTATTATAAATAGGTATTAATGAACTATTGATTGTGAAACTTAATCCTCAGTTTATTTAAAAAATAGAATCCCGAATATATTTATCCTTCTATTTGATATTTGAATTAAAAAAAAAAAAAAAAGGTATTTTTTAGTTTACAAAGAGGAAAACATGATTTAGCAAAGAAGAAAAAATGATTTGAAAGAGACGAAGAAAAAGGACAGTAAATAAGTAAATAATGCAGCAGGATATCAAGTTACAATTAATTTATTTTTTATATTAAAATTAGACTTAAAAACTCATAAAACATTATTTGACTAACACTAAAACATAAATGAGAAAATTCATATTTACATTTATAAGAAATGAAATAAATTACTTATCATCGAGAAGAAAAAGTAATTTTTCAAAAACAACTATTTCATTTATGGTAATCAATAAAGTTTATGTGTATTCCTAAATCATTTTGTTTCATTGGTAAAGTAGCAGCGAAAACCTGGACACAGCTCTGATTTTTTTACGGAATCTCAGCAAAAAAAAAAACAGCGCATTAAAGTGAAATGTAAGCTATAAACACACAAAGCAATCTTTGTTGAGGATGGAAGACAAAAACTGAGCTTCGGGAAGGAAAAAAAAAATAAACTCCCCCTCATCTTTTACTTTGAGCAATTCTGGCGGTGGGCCAAGAAGTTCCAGTAAAAGAAATCCCACATTGAGAGAAAAAAAGAGAGAAAGCATGCCACCCAACTAAAGCAGAAGCAGGTCTGAAGCCTCTTTCCGCCTCCTTTTCTTCATCCCGTCATCATTTCTACATTTGGAAAGAATCCTTTTGCAGCTCTCTCCCTCGCAATGTCCCCCCCCCCCCCGCTATCACCGTCCTACGGAAATGTCAGCGAAACGTGTTGAGTTCCTATCTCTTTATGGCTATGCCTCCCTGGATAGAACGTGGCCGATGCAGGAAAAAGGAACAACTTGCATTTGGACGATCGTTTTCAGGGTGCATTACAGGGAAAAAAACGAGCTTAAGGATTAAATAAAATAAAAAAGATGTAGCGCGGTTCAATACACTTGGGCTGTTGATACATCTTAACAATTAACAAAAGCTTTTCGAGAGAACACTTCAATTTCCATGAAGGAAAAAAATCTCTCAAAGGATGCTGGTTTCAAAGATAAAGATGCAAGATATAGAATACATTGTTTATATTCATTTATCAATGTAAATTTCAGCTGCATTTTATTCTAAACAATAAGCCTGGCGATAGGATTAAAAATTAGACACATAAAAACAAAGCTTTATTTATATTTTAAAAAATAATTAGAAACAATTAAAATGGGGTGTATTTTGACACAGTATACTGAACAGCCAAACGCTGTTGTATGGTTTTTTTAATGCATGATATTAGACGTGTTCTATTCACGTATGGCAAAGGAGAAAACCGAGAAGACTTCCAAACACCCACCCCCACAGACAAGCATGCCAAAAGCAATAACTTAGTTTTAATCTCTCATTGTTCAACTGTGGCTTTTCAGCAAGTCCTTCATTCTCTATTTCCTTTTATTCAGAAGTATAATACCACTAGGACAACTAGGGCAAGGTGAACCCAAGGTGGAATATATTCAATAGAGAACAGAATTATTATTTCGAGACATAGCCGATTATATTGTCGCTCAACTCCCCTTTTTGACATTTAGGTAAATTCAAGTGAAAACTATAGCTTAAAATAAAACCCAAATAACTAAAAGCATCTACACCGTAACATGAATCGAACATGTAAACTGCTGAAATGAAATTTAGAATTCAGTCCTTTTACAGTTTAATAAGTTACATATTAAATTGGTTATAGAAATGATACCACTATATGTATTTTTTGCACACAGTTATTTTTTATTATTAATATTCTAAATTTAAGATACTTTTTTTCAGAGCCACTTTCCAACCTATTATTTCAGAGGTTCTCAGAAAATATAGAAACGTAATAATGACGAATAAAGAAACGCTTTCACTCTTTATAATCCAAAAGCTAGTGAATCTATATTTTAATTTGATTTCACACTAAATCATTTTAAAACTAAGGATTATGCACCTTCTATAAATTATGCAGCTTTCAAAAATTTATTACTTAAAATAATTATTGAGAAGCTTTATAACGCACAATGTTTACCTTAGCTGTAAAAAGTGTAATAAAATAAACTGTATAAATATAGAAAGAGACTATATAAAAAAAAGCTGTATCTTCCTGGAGTGACATATTTATTGTTAGTGAACCCATATATTTCCCTCTTCACACCACCTTAGATTTAAGGGGACATTCTATGGTTTCCCAGGTTCCACGAAATTCATTCAGCTTCCAATATGCCCTGGCAGATAATCGAATATATTTCATTTATTTTGCAGTAACTAGAACCCGAATTAAATGAGAACCGCGCCTTTTTCTACGATCGTTATCTACTGAATCCGGGCCTCTTAGCGAAAGAAACACGGCCGAACACTTTTTCTTCAGAAAATTAAAGTGCTTAAAACATCGCATAAAAAAGCCATTCTTTTCGTCCAGAACACAGAGCCACATGTTTTATCGGATGAAGGGCAGATTTGTCAAAAATGAACGACAATAAAAACATGTTCGATAAAGTCGAACCAACATTTATGGCTGATTAAAAATGCATTAAAAAGTGACCGTAATGACTGCTATAGCATCCAATTCGTGTGGCAAAAATAAAATGCTATTCTGTTCGATATTTATTCGTCTCATAATCAACGCTTTGAGGTTTACAGCTTTGGGCATACAATTAAAAAACTATATTTAGTCGCCAGTTTTTAAATAAAACTTTTTTTCGAAAATTTTATCTATTTTATTACACTAAAAATGCTTCATTAGTTTCCTTTATTCAAATCACAGAAGTTTCCAGCTTCGATAAATTCTTTGATATTATATTACATTAAAGTACATCAAAAGTAAAACATTAAACTATTTATAATGTAAATAAATTTAAAGAGTTACTAACGAAACCATGATTACTTGCTATTATAATTTACTTTGTTCATTAAGTATTTCATATTTTGTGTACAATTAGAAAAAAATCTCATCACTTCCAATTTAATTTTTACAAAAATAATTTCATGATCTGTTCTATTCAATGATGCAAAATATATACCGTAAAAATCATTTTAAAAAATACCATACAAGAATATCAAATAGGAAAACTAGTTTTTAATGAAGAAAATAAATAGATTTAAATAACTGCATGTACAAATTATAACATGGTAAAAGCTGATCAAATACCAGAAGTTAATGAGAAAATTTTAACTAAAGAAGCTGCATCTTATTTTTAAAATTCTTTTACAGTAAAAAGCATATATTTTAAAATTAAGATAAAAATGTTTCTCTTTTGTATTAATTCTTTTACAAGATTATTTATATTAATAATTAATTTGTGATATCAATCACATAATTAATAAATGCGCAAATATTACATGGAGAAAAAGTTATGAACATCATGATTGTTTCCTTTTTAATTTATGAGAATGCATTTATTTTAATAAATATTTGAATTGTGTGTACGCATTTTTTACGAACAAATAATTGAAAACCAGCCAATCAAGCTTCTAATTGGCTACACATTATTAATAAGTATTATACATTATAAAAAAATAATAAAAATAACATGCGTTATTAAAACAAAAATTTAATTTATCTTCTTGTTAAACGATAAAACTTCCAATTTAGATTAAAGTCTTACTAAAGTACACTTTTGCTCAATATGTAATAAATAATTAGATTATACACATAGAAAAATTAGTTTACAAAACTATGAAACTGCACGTCAAAATGAGATCAAAAATGATGGACCTCAGTCCATTAATTAAGTAAACGAGACTCGTTTCATTCAATTACAGAATGGATGAAAGTTTAACGAACTCTTATCTTTCCGTTGTTTACAGAAGTTAAATAGAAAGGAATTTCTAAATAGATTAATAACGATATATCTGAACATATTCTTTTTTAAACGAAGAAATTATGATAAAGTTATCTGAATAAAAAAAATTTCTTCCAAACATTCAACAATCTTACTTAATGTCCATTGATCCTTCAACGAGGAGCTTGGAAGATAATGTTTACTTCCGTCGACAAGAACGATAAGAAATTCCTCTTGGCGACAACTGATGGACCGAACACGATACACTTTGATAAGAAATATGTTTTTTTTATTTATTTCTACTATGTTCTCAATGAAAAACTTAGAATATTGTTCTGCAAATTTTTTCTGCATAACGTGTAAATATCTGATAACATAAAAATTCTTCACATGCAATCAAATGTCGAATAATTATGGTGAATTTAATTAACCGCAGAATGTAAAAATCATGTCTTTGGCATGAGTTGTTGGCATACCGCCTTTTAATGCATATTTGTCCATTTTCAACCAAAAATACAAATCAAGCATAGATAGCATCTTTTAGACTATCTTCAGCATATAATCTCCTTAGATAAAATAAATTTTCGAAAGTAAATAAATTGTAACTATCTTTAATGGTTTAATTCTTAGTCTATTTGTATGTTTTAAATAAATTTAAGTAATATTTGTTATAATATAAGGCAATATGAATTAAATAATTGTTATAATATAAGGCAATATGAAAATTGCCTTATTGTATATTTTGCATTTGACCATTTTTTTAAAATTAGGATTTTAACTAACATATGAATGTTGTCGCCATTTTCTTTTCTTTTTCCCATTCTCAAAAAGGTTACGTGTAGGATCCGAAATAATCGAGTAATTCAGTAAATTTCAATGATTTTTAAATTGGTTTAAACGAAAGTAAAATTTATAAAAAAAATAATGAATTTAGATACATTTTAGTGACAAAATGCACTTTGAACTAACAATGAACATTTATTCTAACGACACAAGGGCGAAAATCAATTAATAAATACAATGATACTTTTGAAAGAATGATATTGATCAACTGTTAGTGTCAATGTGCTAATGATGTATATGCAAGATTCTGAATGCCTAATTCATATTTATAAAAAAAGCAGATTGTTACAATATTTACCTATACACTTAAAAAAAATGTGAGTTTTCCTAAATATCAACAGGAACTTATTTATAAGCTATTTGCTTGGTAATACTTATTCATTTAGATTCCATTTTAAGAATTTCTAAAATTATTATTTCAGAAAAAAATTCGAAAATAGTTATATTATAAACGTAAATATTATATATATATATATAAACAAAGATTTACCGATTTCTCAGTATAAAAGAAAAAACGTAGAGTACCGAATCATCGTTTTTTAATAACGATACATAGTGAAAATGTCTATTTTCATATCACGTGTTTACTTTTTTGTTATAAAAAATACGAATGCGAGAAATTCAAAACAATGGATAATGAAGAAAAAGAAGAAGCAAGAACCGTTTTAGAATCACAAATATTATTCCAGGAGTAAATTACTAGGTTGATTTGAAATCTCTGCGATAACAATGCCGCAGGCCACAGCAACGTTCAGACATTAGTTTCAAAATGGAAGAATCGCTTGAAGCACAACGGTCAAGGGTGGATGACAGGTTTGATGCAATGGAAAAATATATGGAACACAATCTACCATTGTTAATAAGCGTCTTAGGCTGGCAGCTACTACCCAAAGAAGGACCTCTTAATTGTTTACTAGACACTCCCCAGTAGTCTCCTGAGAATATATATATGCTTTTTTTTTATTATTTATGTTGCCACTACATTCAATTCTGACAGGGAAAGAAATAAGATTCTGTGTATTTCTTATTTTCAACACAATGTTAGAGGTTGAGAAATCTATACATTTGTGTCGTAAAACTAAGTACTTTTGGCTTGTTTTAGCTAATAAATAATTTATTATGATATTAATATTAAATGCATATTTCTGAACAAATTAGTTTGGAATAAGGTATTATAACCGATAAAAATATATTCTTGGTAATTTCATTTTTACATATTTAAAATGATGAAAACAGACTGGATCATTTCTATTTTAAATAAAGTTTTGAAAGATATCTCATTGATATATAATATATAATATCATTTTTAAAAATCTTTTTAAAATCCTCGTTATCTATTAAGATACAAATTCGTCTTTAAATTTTATTAGCCAACACATGCTTAAATCCCTCCATGTCTGCGTTAGGAAATCGACAACATTGATGGGATTTATCACTATGGACATAAGTCGGATAATTTTGCATATTAATTCGTTAATTGTCTGCCTAACAATTGTTTGCTTTTCTTAAAGGTTGTTTATAAATAATGATAATAAAACAGCAACATAATTGTTTTTATAACCAAATAAATAGATAAATAGAAAATAGATATAACAATTAAAAAGTAAACTAATTTTAAAATTCATTTTAGAACTCAAAATTACCTAGTCAGTATAAAATGCAAATATTTTAGCTAAAAGGAATTCAAAGTTCGGACATTAAATATATGAGGCAGCATTATTCTAAGACTTTGGGATAATTAGAATCATTATATTCACTTTGCAAACACAAGATTAGACAAGTTAATGAATAATATTCATTTTTAGGTTTCTAAATTATTATTAACAAGTTTAGGACTAAAGATAATAATCTCTTTCTATCTATTAACAATATTAATTAAATAAAATAGATCATAAAATCCAACACTAAATGTAATAAATATGAATTTATGGAAAACATTTCATTTCATGAAAGGAATGAAAGTTATAATAAATTACAGTCAAAAGCGCGTTAATTACATTCCTCTTACAAAAAACTTATTGACATAACAGTTGCTCAAGGTTATTTTAAATGAAACGCGTATTGCAAGACTAGTTTAGATTTATAAATGGTAATTTCATAATAATAATAGATTGCTTTATTAAAACTGCGATGTTTATATATGCAACATTTCTAATCGTTTTTGCATTTTGGAATATCCTTTGTCGGGAATGCGGAAAAAATACCTCATTCGGTTATAACGCAGTTTTACTAAATGATTTCAGGTTAGGAGAAAACATTACTTATTCAAAGTGAAATCACACATGATTTTTTTTAATAACTATTATTACATTTAAAATATTTCATAATATTGCGTCTTATTAGGTTTAATAATAAATACTTAAATTAGATAATACCGAGTTAAGACATTAAATAGTATTTGATTTTGATTCGTATTTAGATTCAAAAATAATAATTTTTGCAAGAAAACAGATGGAATAATTTTTTTACTAAGAACCAGATTATTAACAACCAGAGATAAAAATCTGAATAAAATAATAACAATAGTGTTAGTCCTCATGAATTATTTTCTTCAGCAAATAAAGGTGAACGGGGAGAAAAAATGATTATTTTTAAAATATTAAATAATGAATCTTGATTTCATGAACATTAGCCACAGATTTTCTTTTAATGCACAGCTAAATATCTACAGAAGGTGTATATAATATAGAAATACCAGATCGACAAATTTCCTTGCCTCTAAAAAATAACGAAGGAAAATTTTGTATATTAACCTATTTTAAAAGTAACAAAAACTTACTTGCAGAAGCGGACATGATTTATGCCTGAGCTTTCGATCGTACCAATTGATAGTTTTTTTACGAGACCTGTACGCTGGCGTATCTTCGACAGGTGTACTTTCCCAAAGCGGTTCCATTGTTTGACAGCATGGCAATTTCATTCTATAAATTGGAGGAGTAGGGCAACTGCAACAACCGACACAATAGCAAGGACACGACACCAGATCATTTAGTAACTGCCATTCGCTAGGTTTGGGGTCATTATCGTTAGGCGAGAACACTTCCGATGGACCCGTAGATTCATTCTTTATATCCATTTCACTGCTAGTATCGCATGTCGAACTGCTGGAACTGATAGTTACGGAAGTCGATCCAGTGTCGGTCAGTAAGCTGTCCACTTCTGAATGGGCCATGCTGTCACTTCCATAATCAGAATGGTCATCGTAAGGTTGAGAAGGGCTTGAGACAGCAAAAGGTGGAGAGTATTCTGGAAGGGGATGTCCACCGTAAAAGTCCAGAGCAGCGCTCTTCCTTCTCGACAAAGTGTCTTCAATGTTGTCCATGGGTATGAAGGACGTACAACGTCCATCAGGTTCTGTTTTAACGTATAAAGTAGTTTCTGAACGTGACAAATTGGGACTTCCCGTCAACGAGGATAGTGGAACAAAATCATTTTTAGCTTCTTTATTCCTCTTCGATTTCCTCAGAGAACTGGGCAAAGTAAAACTATGCTTAAGATAAGCCATGGTATGTTTGTGACCAAACAGCTAATCAAAATCAAAAAGTGATAACATAAACCACATCAGACACTGCTCTCTTGCGATGGAATTTAAAACATAATTCGTTACAAAGACACATTTTAGTAGTAAATTTGAAGATTCTCTTTCGTCAATCGATAAGTGAAATAACACTAAATATCAAACGTCCACTTTCAAAATTCTTTAATCATTCCTGTTAAAATTATCGAACTTCCACACCCAATCCACGTATTTAAATATAAAAAAAAGTCGATCGATGCATGCAGTAGACTTGCTTCAACTTCAACTTCATCAACACATTTCATATGCAATATCCATAGAAATTAAGACAAGCCTTCAGCATTCACTTTTATTCAGTGGAACACCTGAAATGCATATGTGTGCCAAGAAATTGACAGCGGATTAGTAAATGCCAAAAGCGCACGAATGTCTGCGAGTTCCCGGTAACCAAGGGAAACAGGCCCAAAACTTTTGTCAACACAAGTGAACTTCTACAAGGCCATTCGAGCAGCCATCAGTACGGAAAAGACTGCACTTATAAACACCACCTCCTTTCTAGCTGGATGCACAACACAGAGTGAAAGCAACCACAAGAAGTTCCGGAGGCTCGCTTCAACCGAATGGGGAGAAGCAGCGAAGGGGTCGTTCACATATTAAAAGAAGTGATGTTTATTAAATCGTTTTGGATTCATTTTAATGTACTTGGAAGGAAAATTATAAATACACGAGTATTGTAATTCAGAAAATAATTTA
>JAPDSC010136902.1:78701-115686 GCA_026290005.1 Latrodectus geometricus
ATTTCTATAAAATTTAGATGACTTTCAAAATTGAGCTTTTACAATCGATATTGGCTTTATAGAACTTAGAATTATACATTCAATTTTATCTATACTTCTTCTATTTCTTTTTAGAAAACGTAAAGAACACGTTCAAAAGATTAATAATATTATTATATGATTAATAATTATTATGTTATGCAGATTATTTTATTCAAATATAAATTGAAATAAAATGACTCATTTTAATTTATGAAAGTTGGTTAATAAAGCATTGAAACAATGAGTAATCTGAATAGTGAGTGAGCTTAAAATAACCATTATTTTTTGCAATTTATGCTATGCAATTTATTTTTAATAGCTCTCGCTGGTTTATTTAAAATGTATATAATTAATGAAAGTAATTAGAACAGAGAAAGATATTGAATAGTTTTAGAACGAAAGTTTATAGATATAGTTGTACAGTGCCTGCAAAAAGTTTTCCCACAGTGGGATGCAATACTAATTGTCATTAAGGACAATCTGCAAGTTATAAATAACATTCGGACTATCTTCGCGGACATATTCCCTGATCCATTAGCATACATTTGTGGCCCTGATGAGATCTTCGAAGAGGAAATCACAGTACCAATTCGGATCGTAAAGCTGTACGTGATTCGATTTACAATTTGCCAATTAATCCCCCAAAGGACTAAAGATGGTAAATGGTGTGCAGAGAGGATACACACACGAAAACCGATCGTCTTTAATGCTCTCATGAACAGGATCTGTAAGTGCCTGCACGCACATTTGGCGACACTTTCATGATGGCAGTCCTCTAACGCCAAAATACTTGAGAAGCAGCTGTAGAAGACTCATCTATTATTAAAAACTTTCTGAAAAGAACAATGAGGTTAGAAGTGGGAGATTTCCTTCCGGTGGCTTCACTGTAAACGCCCGAGATCCTTATCTGAAGCAATGCCACAATTCTGCTGCAATTTACACACATCCATGCATGCTCGTTCAAGCGTGTTGCATATTAAAGATATTTATTATTCTTTTGTATTTGGACAGCGGAATGGTTTTCGAATAACTCATAAGTGAAAATTTTCCGATTTAAAACGTGAAAATAGATACGGAGGATATTTCACACCTATTTCCGTAATAAAAGGGATGAATAGCAAGTGAGACAGTGAGAAAAAAGTTATATTTATGAATGTATTTTAAGAGATCTAAAGTTAATCTTCTAGGAAAATATTGTATTTTTATGCTAAATATATCAATTTATTAAAGAAGAAGAACACATAAATTTCGAAACTCTAACAAGCCTTACTGAGTACATTTCCAATTCAAAAAGTGATTTTCCTATTAAGTAAATACATAGAAATGCAAAATCAATAGGGAATAATAGCCTTAAAAATATTTGATTTAAGTAGAAACACAAAAAATAAAAAATCTTGTAATTTTTGTGAAGAAATATTTTTTAAAAAATAACATATTATTCGATTATTAAAGTAAATATAATTGACGGGAACACTGCTCTTTTCCTAACACCAAAAAGATAATTAACATGAAATGAATAATTTTTTTCTAGTTTTAATAGAAATTAAAAGCTGTGACGTATTACAATAAAATTTCAGTCCAGGAATACGCCCAGAATATCATTAGCATATAAATTAAGATGACTCATTATCAACAAATTAATCATTACTCTCTAGAAAAGAATGTGTGTTATTTTTTTTTCTTAAGTTTCGTTCATTCTGTTTTTTATTTTCGAATAATAATGTTGATGAGGAAATTTTAATGAACTTATTCAATAGGTAGACTTTAGAATGAATTAAAAAGTTTAATGGATAAAATAGATTGAAATTTTAAGGAAATTAAAATTGAGTTTTTCTTAAATTGACTAGACGATAAATTGTCATTTTACGGGAAACTATTTTTGATTGGGAAATTATAGTTGCTATTTGCATACTTAAGTTGATAACTATAAATTTAAATTAATATTTACGTGATTTCGGTTGATGTTTCAAAAATATTTTTAATCGTAAAATCATTTTTGATAAATAAGCTTAATACATTTTCTGTAAGATATTTTATCCTATAAACGCAGAACGACCTGAGTAAAAAACCTAAAAATTTGAGCCAAAATAAGACTTTGTTCTTAATTTTGCATTTTATCATATTTAAACTTTAAATCATATAATAATATATACTGAGAAAAAGAAATAAAATGTGTAATGTAAAATAAATGGGTATTTTAATAAATTTTATTGTATATTCAGCAAAGAGAAAGAGTTAATTGACTTACAAGGATTACTTACTACATAACATGTATTAATCACAAATTTCATAAACACATATTTATTTATTTATATGAATTTAAGATTTTAGTTAAAGTAAAATTTCATTATATTATAATTTATGAATTATAATTCCAATAATAAATAAAATAATTAAGATAATGTTACATTTAGTTCTTAAAAATTTATAACAATTTTTCTATATTTCTGAGGAAAAAATTTAAAATTTTAAACCAATGAAAATTGAATTTTTATAATTTTTTATTGTACATTAGATGATTTATTCGGATTTTATGGCATCATTTAATCTAGATGTAAAACAACGAAATTTAATTTTTACTTCAGTAAAATATTGAAAAAAATCAGTAACACAATTTAAAATTATAAAAAGAATTTAAGTTAGCAGTAGTTTAAAAACTTAGACATTGATTGAACTAAATTACTATCATGAAATCACACTTATTGCTTTTTATAAAATTATCATAAAATGAAATATACCATGCAAACATTAATAAAACGTAATCAAATTTATTTATAAATAGAAATCTCAACAATGGTAATATTGTTTAGATTTTATATTTATTCATGATTTTATAGTTAATAAATGCGTTATCTCACAATTTCTACTTTAAATGTATTAGACAAGGAAGAAAATGGCAATAACTGTAAAAATGAAAGGAAAAAAATCGTATCCATTCACAAAATCAATTTTAGCTTGAGTTTCAATTGAGAACGGAGAGTGCAATTAGAAAATTCTTATTACCTTGAGGAAGAATAGTTGGCATATAATTTTTATTTTCTGCGTGGGTTATTTTCTTTTAATGCAGGAGGTTACAGGTGTATAAAGGTCGCTGAAATACATTTTTCAAAGTTTCCAGCCCGAGGATATTTTTCGCTGAGTTATGGATCCAAATGTATGTTATCTCGGAGATTTGTATAGGTTGTGCAATGGAAGAGGTGAAATATTGAGCAACTTATTAATAAAAGCAGAAGAGGAAATATTTTAATGATGTTCATGAGTTATGGTTCTGAATTTTTAAATTTTTATTTATTTATTTTTTTTGCTTGTAAAGAGTAGGAGAAGATAAGCATTCACTTTAAAAGTTTAGGTGTGAGAAGAAAGTAAGATGAAAGTAAATGATTAAAATTATTTGAAAAAGTTATAAAAATTCAATATAATGCTGTTTTTATAAATTAAGCATTTTTAAATTTACTTCTCATAAAAACTCTAAATAAGGAAATCTATAAAAAGTTTTTATTTTCGACGCCGCATAATGGCTAGTATAACATATACCTGTTATAAGGTATTTTATTGTCTACTACTTAAATTTCGTAATGGGACGTATTTTCCTAAAAAGGAAATCAGAAAAATTTCCTGGCAACCAACCCAACAGACATGCATGTGCTCAATATCTGTCTCCCATTATTCAACAGTATCTGGGATTGAACACAGGACCCTTCATTTTGAAGAGTTCTATGATATCCAGATCACGGTGAGCCTTATAAACAGTTTTGTTTATCACTCTGTTGTTACATTTTTGAATATGATAACCGCACTTACGATTTAAAATATATTCTGAAAAACTGTAAACATCCAAGTTTTATGTGGAAAGTGAACTTAATAACAAATTGAATGGCAAAAGAAAATTTATGGAAAAAAACTATTATTTAAATTCTATTCTAACGCGTACATATTTATAATTAAATTTTGGGAAGAAAAACAATTAATTTTTATTCTAAAGCATGTATTTAGTGAAAATAATTATCAAATTTAAGTATTTCCTCTGAACTGATTGAAAATGTTCATAACTAAAACTAATTAAACAAAACTTTGAATCTTCGCCTAAATATATGAAGACCAGAAAGAATATATGGAAATATTGAGTTAATATTTAATTCTTTATTTATAGAGATTTAAAATAAACATGATTTAACTTGTAATTAGTTTCTCGTAAAAACCATCTGAATAAAATTTGATTAGAAAAAATTAATTTGATTATTTATCAAATTATAAATTTTGAATTAACTATTAATAGTTATTTAAAAAGTTGATTATTTAATGAAACTGTAATTTTTTCTCATTAAATAATGAATAATTTGAATAAATAATATTAAGTAAGAGATTATAATTGTTTAGCTTAGTGATTCGTTTAATATAACGATAAAAATTAATCACATATCATCGTTACATTAAAGAAAAATAATTTAAATTCAGTAGTAAGTTAAAAATATACACCATAATTACAAAATTATGCTACCAAATATTACAAAACAAACATCACTTATTTTGCAATGACAAAATAAAACTATATTCCTTCATTTGATTCACGATAAATCTTTGCGGAAATCATCGAAACAGAAACGATAGCTATTAACACAGGTGTTTGAAAAAGTATCACATTATTATTTTTGTCGTAAAAGAATGGGAAATGACTTAATTATAGTACTGCGTAGTAAAAAATTCCTAAATTACTAATATTACATTTAGTACCTCTTGCAAACCTTTGCGGGAAAGCAAAAAAAAATTATGTAACCTCAAGGTAAGAAACATAAAAGTTACTATTTGCCAATCAATGCTATCAATTGTTCATCATTCAAGTGATGGAAAAGAATACGTTAGCAGAATGCGTTGATTTACAACGTAAAGATTTCGCTGTTTTTCTATTCATGATCTTCAGCTGTATTATTTTTCGCCAAGGTTAAATTCGAATTTCGTAAAAACAAAAAAAGGAAAATGCGTGACATCATTTCTCACTTTAACGCCAATTACTCCTTCGTTGACAATCGGTTATTAATCCTTGAATAATGTATTGAAAAAAAGTAGTTGTAGAAACTTATAGATATTTCCGATCTCTGGATTTCTAAATTTTGTTAAAGTTGTTTTTCACATCTCTTAATATTTTTCTAAAATTCGAAGGTTAAATTTATTTTATTGTCACTCATAAAAGTGCTGTCTTAAGTATATTGGAGTAAAACTGTGCGTGTGTGTGTGTGGGAAATTATTTTTAAAATCTTTAAACTAATATAAAAAAAAAGCTGAGCACTTGATATCCCGATTTAGCTAGAATTTCATTACAATTAATTTAAAAAATCTGACATTACTAATTTTGATTCACAAACGCTTTATTTTTGTACCTAAGTATTTAGCATAAATACAGGTTGTTTTAAAGTTCTAACGAAGGAAAAAAAGGAAAATCAATAAAAGGTTTCCTTTTTTTTAAATCCCTTATTTCGCCCCTAAAAAGAATAAAGAAAATAACACTTAAATAGAAAAAGTATCTTTATTGAAACAGAGCAGTTAAGGGGAAAAAAAAAGGCTTGGTTTTCCATTCTTGACTTTAATTAAAGTGGAAGAGCACAAAAATCTGACATAAATGTTCTTTATAAGATAAAAGAAAACCGCTGATAGCTTAAAAGACTTTCGTATCAAATAATTTTATTTTTTAAGTGATTTCGTCAGTTATAAAAAACAACTGAGCATTAAACTTTTTCTGGAAAACTTTAAGAAAAAAATCAACACGTCTATGATACCAGCCTTAAGCAAACATTTTCAGTTTCTCAATCTTGCGTGGTTTTGTAACATTTTTCTCCATTAAAATAAAAAATTTTTAGTTCCTCCGTCAATTATAATCCTGATTTTAATTAGATGAGATTAGTGTGAAAATGCATAAAATAATGAAATGTAATCTAACATAAAAAATATATAAATGAATTTAAGCATAAATTATTGAGGTTTTAAGTACTGTTGATACTGGTATAAATTACATAGGTTTAAAATAATCATACAAATTTTAAGTAATTTAAAATTACTATTTAAACTTAAATTATGATAATAAAATTTGATATAAAAATAATTTACTTCATTTAAAAATTAATAAAAAAATTTTTAATTTAAAATTACAACTAATTTAAATTTTTATTAAATGAAAATTAAATTTACATATTTTTCGAATCCTTAAATAAATAATTAAGGTATTTAATTTAGAAAGTACAATGTATGTAGGGCAACATTTATTACCATTGAAATAGAATGTTTAATAATTTTATTTAAGCAATTTCTAGTGAAGTACTATTGTTTTAATACATAAATAGGAATTACAATTTCCATAGTAAGAATTACTATTTTTACATTTAAGAAACCATTTCATTTTTTCTTTTTCTTTCTTTCTTTCTTTCTTTTTTTTTTTTTTTTGAAAAAAAAAAAAGAAAGAAAGAAATCAAACCTATTCAAATGCTCAACATAAAAGTGTTTTGATATTAATAATAAAAATTGGAAAAGCTAAGTTGTTTTTATAAAAAAAATACACACAATTCGGTATAATATTCAAGAAAATGCAATTCATTTTTTTTTTTCATAAAAAAAACTGTTGAATCAAAATACTTTCCTTTTTATTTATGAGTTTAAATTTAAATTATTTGAATTTCCTATCTTTACATATTATTTCAGAATTTGATTACATATAAATAATAGAAAATTATATGGAAAAAAAAGTTTTTAAAAATATATATAAGTTTTATATGACATTTCATTATTAATAATTTATTTTTTTCAACTATTGTTTTCTTAAATTACTTAGAAATTGATTTCGACAGAGAGAGAGGGAGGAAAACTGAAAACTAATTAATTCTGAGAAAAACACAATATTCCTTTTACCAAACTTCAAAATTTAATTTTAGAAAATTGAATGACATAAAATTCCTTAAACGTGATTACATGCTCTTTTACTCCAAACGTAAAAAGCTAAGCGACAGTCATTTGTTAATGTTTTTGCTCAAAAATTCTTCGTCTGAACAACCACACAAAAAAATACATTACGTTAAAATCGTGAAAATTCGTGTTGTGAAATTAACTCAACATTTTTCCAGTATCCTGGCGGTAATTTATGACGATAATAAGACGAAAGCAACTAGGAGCTTGAGAGGAAATTGCAAAAAAATTTAAATATAATGGAAAAACTCTTTTGTTTTGAAACCGTTCGGTTGCCATCGCTAAAAGCGAAGATGTTCTCGTCTTCAAAAATCACGAAAGACACAAATTGAATGACGTTGATGGAGCAGACGAGTTGAAAACTAAGAGGTTTTTTTCTGCTGGAAGAAGGGCTTGAGCTGGGGGAGGGAGGTGAGGTAGCGATCCATTAACATAGAGCTATTAAAGAGAGGGGAAAGGAGATTTTGAAACAAATATATAGCTATTTTTTTTCTCCTTCAAAATAAAGACAATAGGCCAGGAGCTGTGGTTCCACTACAACTGAAAAGAAAGAATGAGCTATCGAAGCACCGAATAACCCCCTCCACCTATTTGAACTTTTTTATAAGTGAGTAACAAGTCATTGCGTAGAAGTTTCTCGCATGGACAAGTAAAGCTTGATAAATGAGGCCACTCAATAGAAATGGAAATTTCTTTTATATATTTTTAGTCATTTTTTTTTCCTCTTTTGTTTCTAGTTTTGAACTCTAACAAGTGAACGATATTATACGAATATTATACACATAGATTCTTATTTAAGCTTTTGAGATTTCTTTTGAATGAAATATTATGTTTTGAAATATAGCACTATCTACAAATGATTTTTTTTTCAAATAAATAAATAATAAAATAAGTAATAAATGTATTAGCATTTCGAATACATTATACAGATATTTTAAAGATTTGTGCAATAGAAAAATTTTAAATTTTTGCTAATTATTATTTAATATTTTTTTTATAACTTTATAACTAAATACTTAATTTTACTATTTAAATTAGGAAATTTTATAAGTTATGAAAAAATAAATAAATTCCTTTCAAGAAGTTTTATGTAAAAATTATTTAATTTTTAGCTCGGTTACTTTATATAACTATAAGTTCTTTCTTCTGATTTTATGATCTTGATTTCTTAAGTTATATTCTAAAAAACCTAATAAAATTTAAAAAATTAATTTAATTGCTATAACAACATTAAAATAATTATCTTAAGACATTTGTACAATTTTAAGATGATAATTTATTTTAAGTATATGAGATGCTTCTTAAATATAATTAGTTCCCATTTATATAATAAGTTAAAAATTAAATAAAAATACTACCATTAAAAGTTTTTAGGAATATAATTATTTTTATATATATTTATAAAATTTTATTATACTTAGGAATTTAAAAATTGTTTTTAGGAACATAATTATTATTTCCATAATGCGCCTAATAATTCAGAAATAAGATATTTTTTTACCAAATATTTTTATTTAGATTGTTGAAAAGGTACCAACTGTGAGAAATGTAAAATCGCCACTAGAGGGCGAATACAAAAAAACGAGTCAGTTGATGTACGTCGACCGAGCGAGTCGGTCATAGAATGGAGAAGCGCCGCCATATTGAATAAATTTATTATTTGTTACTGAATTGCAGTCTTTTATTAAAACGTCCTGACATAGTTACGTGTAGAAGTAATTCTAGTAAGAAAATTATTTAGATGATACACGTACCTAACATTTCAGAAGCGGGATTATGTTTACCTTTTTTGAGAGTTTTTACGTTGGTTTTCGTTTCGATACGGATTCATGTTGCTGTGAATTATAAGAGGGAATAGGCTCCATCTTTATCGAATTCATGGATATAAGGATTAATTCTGAGTGAAATAATCAAGAATTTATGGTGAAAGATTATTGAAGCTACAACGAGTTACATCAACATTGGATAAAAACACAACTGTAATCAAGTGAGTCATCTTATTTTATTTACGCTTTTGATTTCTGCTTTGTTTAACATGGCTTCGTTTCTGGCGAAAGGAAAAAAGATAGATTTAATTACTTTAGCTACTGAATTGGGAGAAAACGTTCCCCAAGATTGTAAAATAATAGAATTAAAGAATATAATTATTAATTCAAAAAATTACGAGGAAGAATTTGTTAAAATTTTATTTGATAGAATAATCGAAGAAAGAAAACAAGAAGAAAATGCAGCTCGCCAGTTTGAGCTAGAAAAATTACGTTTGCAAAATGAAAATGTATTAGGAAATGCAAATAATTCGAATTCAGAAAGACGTGATTCTTGCAGTTTGCAACAGCTTATGCAAAAATATGATGTGAATGAAGGCGATATAAGTTTTTATCTTATATTATTTGAAAGGCAAGCACGGCGAATAGGTTTAGATGAAGCTCATTGGGTTTTTCATCTTCTAGGACTTTTACCATACGAAATAACCCAGTGTATTGCCCGCGAACCGGACGATAAGGCAAATGATTACTATTACATCAAAGAACTTTTATTAAAAAGATTCAAATTAAGTGCAGAACGATTTCGTCAGAAATTTTATGAACATTCACGTACAATTAAAAGTACATTTAAAGATTTTACTTATGAGTTACGAAATTATTTTAATGAGTGGTTAGATGGTCTTAAAATTAGAAACTTTGAGGAACTTAAAGACTTAATTATTACGGAACAATTAAAGAAAAGCGTTTCTCCCACAATTCGTAATCACTTTATAGATGAATGGACTAACTTCACTAATCCAGAAAAATTAAGTGAAAAATTAGATTCATATGAGAATGTTCGAGTCGGAATAAAGTGTTGTGTTGAAAACAAAAACCCGAAATTTATTGAGAAAAGATCTTATTTTGATAATAGTGTAAATAAATTTAATGAGCGGTGTAAAAATGAAAATTTCAAAGGCGAATTAAGAGAAAACCGCGAGTTTAAAAGGTATCCGAAAAATGAGTGTTTTTATTCGAAAGAAAAACGAAACAGTAATTTTAACTCTCGCAGTGATAAAAGTAGCATTAAATGTTTTAACTGTAATGATTATGGACATATTTCTAAAGACTGTCCAAAAGAAAGAAAAAGTTTAATTTGTAGAGAATGTGGTGAAACTGGACATACCCAACGATATTGTTTGAAAAACAAAGATAAAAACAGTTTGACTGTGAACGTTGAAAATCTATCCCCATTAAATGCTTATATGAAAAACGCAAAAATAAATAATTCTGAGAATTCGATAAATAGTTTAATAGATACGGGATCGAGCATTTCTTTAATTAAGAAATCAGTTGCAGTTAAATTAAAATTAAATATAATTCCATTAAGGAGAAAATTGTTTGGATTTGGCTCTACTGCAGCATCTGCTTTCACTCTTGGGAAAAGTCAAGTGGAATTAGAAATTGACGACGTCAGCGCAACACTTGAAATATTTATTGTGAATGATGATACTATGGCGTTTGACCTAATTGTAGGAAGAGACTTTTTAGACAAAACAGAAATTGCGTTCGCCCGAATTGGCTCTAAATTGCACATCTGGTATTCGAATAGTATGCCGTTTTCTCAAGTGGAAGTTGAATCAAAACATCAAATAAAGTTAAAAACAGAAGAACCTCTTGTACTAGAAAAAAATTGCGTACATTTTATTCAGGCGAAAACGGAAGATATGAAAAACGGTCTTGTACTGTTAGAAGGAAAAGAAATAAATTTCGATTCTGTTTTTGAAATTAAAAATGGTAAAACGATGATTCCTATTAGGAATAATGGCTCTTGTGACATTAAGTTAAAAGAAAACCAATGTTTGAATAGGGTAACCGATATTTCGCAAAATTGGAATTTAAAATCTGAATACATTATTCCATTTAATAATTTTTGCAATGTAACTGAAGATGAGCAAATATTAATGATACAACAAGCCGATCCAGAAATACGAAAATTGATAGACATATTTAAGAAAAAAGACCAGGATAGAACAAAAGAAGAAAAACAGCTTATAAGAAATTACGTCTTCAAAAGAAACAGATTATTTAGATTCATAAATGAAAACGGAAAAGAAAAATTTCTCTATGTTATACCAAAGAATATGAGGAAAAGTACAGTTATTAAATTTCATGATCTTATGGGACATTTTTCTGCTGATAGAACTGTAAATAAGATAAAAGAATTGTATTGGTTTCCTTATATGAAACGTTATGTACGAAGACATATTTCAAAATGCTTTGAATGTTTAATGAACAAAACGCCGGCAGGAAAACAACATGGTTTGTTGAATCCAATTAAACCTGGCCAAAGACCTTTTGCAATTATACATATGGATCATTTGGGATCTTTTGTTAAGAGTTCTAAAGGTAACCAAGAACTTTTGGTCATGATAGATAATTTCACAAGATTTGTCCAATTGACTCCAGTGAAGAGTACATCTACGTCACATGTGCTGAAGGCTCTGAAAACGTTTGTAAATACTTATGGTCTACCTGAGAAAATAATTACGGACCGAGGAACTTGTTTCACTTCACATCTGTTTCAACAATATTGTACTGAAAATGGAATTCATCATACACTCAATTGTACAAAGCGACCCTGTGCAAATGGTATGGTTGAAAGAGTTAATAGAACCATATTGTCTACCATAACAACGGGTATGGAAAATCAAGATCATAAAGATTGGGATGCTAAAATACAAGAAGTTGAGAGAAACTTGAACAATTTTGTCAACAAATCAACAAACAAGACACCATTTGAAATGCTCCATGGTTATTCTCCACGATTCAATGATGGAATTTTGAGAAAGTTAGCTGATGAAGAAGCACAGATTTGGAAAGATCCATCTATACTGCAGGAAGAATCTCGAAGACAAATTGAAGATAGTCAACAAAAAATGAAGCAGTATTACGATAAAAAGAGATGTAGAGCTATGACGTTTGAACGAGGAGAGATTGTCGTGATGAAAAGATCTCCGCAATCTACAGGCCAACCTACGAAGACACAATTTAAATATCGAGGCCCCCTTATTGTTACCGAGGTATTGCCGAACGATATCTACCGAGTGACTCAGCTGGAAGAAAAAAGAAAAGGCCACTTCTACGTAACAACAGCTCATATTAGTCAACTGAAACCATGGATAAATGAACCGGATTCGGATGAAGACAGTGATGTCGATAGTGCCGATAGTGATGATAATTATTCTCTAAACAGCCCTAGACGCAATCCATATAGATCTACACGTAAGGACTAAAGGTGAATGAGGAATCCTAAATGGTAAGATCATTCCAATTTTTATTTTTTTTAAACTTCGAAATTAAAGGACAATGAACTCTATAATAGACTATTGACTTTAAAAATAAATTCAAAGATGATTTATTGTATACTGAAAAATTTATCAAATAGTATGTGTGTGAAAGCTGGTTAAAATTTGTTTTGTGAATACGTTATTATGTTTTTAAGTTCATTTATTTTATTGTAAACATCTGTCAAAAAAAAATTGTGTTGGAATTAAGAATTGTATTAATTAAGAATTACAAATGAAAAATAAGATTGTATTATTATTATTTTGTACGTATTCAGAATGTTTATTAATAGTAAAAATTAGTTGGTATTATTATATACGTTTAACACATATTTTTTTTAAAAAAACTTTATATGATAATTTTTCTACTTTAGTGGAAAATGTAAATTTATTGTTAATGATAATATAATATTTGTTTGTGTAAATGAAAAATAATGATCATTTCTCTAATGTCAATATAGTTATTAACTTGAATTAATCTGGTATTAACTGTTTTATATCTCTCTCATTATGTTGTTTAGTTACGTTTTATTGCTTATGTTAAAGAAATTTGTATTATTAATAAATAAGTTTAAATTTTAAATTACCAATTGAGGACAATTGTAAGGTCAGTCTGGCCGAATGTGAGAAATGTAAAATCGCCACTAGAGGGCGAATACAAAAAAACGAGTCAGTTGATGTACGTCGACCGAGCGAGTCGGTCATAGAATGGAGAAGCGCCGCCATATTGAATAAATTTATTATTTGTTACTGAATTGCAGTCTTTTATTAAAACGTCCTGACATAGTTACGTGTAGAAGTAATTCTAGTAAGAAAATTATTTAGATGATACACGTACCTAACACAACTTTTATCGAAAAAATTTATTTATAATTTAACTCCAAAATATAAATAAACTAGTTTTGTTTCACATATTTTTTTGCTCCCCTTTATTGTTATTTTTAAACATAGTAAAAAAAAGGAATAAAATAATATGTAATTTTAAATTAGTTCCATATTTTTTAATTTTTCCGGCAAATGTAATTAATACAATAATTAATAAAATTTTCTTTGAAGATAATAAATTTTTAAATATGAATTCGAAAGTGCTTGAAATGAGTAATTGATATGATTTTAATAATAAACTGAAAAAAATCATAAATATGTTCTTATAAAATTGATTTGTGCAGTAATAAGTATCTTACACCTATAATTATATGAATAACATTGTATAAATAACAATGAAATATTGCTCAAAGTATAATATAATGTTATTAACAGGAATAAAACAAATTGGATAACGCCATTTGAAAAATTGACACAAAAATAATTTAAAAAAAAAATGAAACAAATGATTTAACGATTCTGTTAAATTTTGTTAAATAACTAATTTAAAAAAAAATGTCTTAACATTTTTAACATTGAAACGTTTTAAACTGATATATATACATATTAAATTTTACGATTACTTTATAAAGTCACACAGTTTCAACTAAAAAGTTTAAAGGTCAATTAAACAAAAGGGAAGATGCAATTATGTATGAAATTATATTTTTATTATCTTCAACACATTTTATTTTATTTTAAAGAAAATTATGCAGCAAATTAATTATAAAGTATGATACATAGTAGTTAGAAACCTTCAAAATAAATTAAAACTAATTATTCTCTTAGCAATCATTCTAGCTATTTCACTACCAATTTATACAGAAAATATAATTTCAGTTTCTAAAAATTTTAAACTTTTCTAGCAAAACAATATTTTACCAATATTTAAATGCAAAATTACTTTTATTCAATTTTTAAAACTTCTACTTTACAAAATTCAAAGAATTTATTAAATATTGTGATAGGTAAGGCTGATAACAACTTTATTTTTTTTAGCAAATATTTTTTAGTGAACTCTAAAAAGAATAGTACTAGTGCTTACCTAAGAACCAACAAGCATACAGGGAAATTGATTGTAGAAAAGTAGTATTTTATAAAAAATTAGATTAAAGATAAATAAAATTCCCATGCATTTATTATTATTAAATATCCTGATTATCAATAAAAAAATTTCATTTTATATTTCATTTAGTAATATGACATTCAACACTAACTGTTTTACTGCTCATTTAATATTATATTTTCTTAAAAAATTGATTGAAATATTATTATTCAGAATAACCATAATATTTCAGATTTTATATAAAATAATTGCATTGTTTTATAATCATATATATATATATATATATATATATATATATATATGATAATTTGCATACTTATGGATGAAATAACTAGTATTTCAATAATTTATCATTTCAAAAAGCAATTAATAATTATTTGGACTTTTTTTTGAAAAAATTAAACAATATATTAAAATATCTATTTTAAAAATGATACAAAACAATTATCATTTTATTCAAATAAACAAATATAATTTTTATTTTTATCGCGTTCTAGGTAAAATAATTTTGGTAATAAGGATTTGTGGAGATTAAAATTTAAAATTTTATACAATAAAAAAAAACAGTTTTAAATTATATTTTATATAAAAATTATTCAAAATTATTGTATAAAATTTTATATAGTTACAACCACATAAAATGTATACACATGAATGATTTCAAATAACGAATTTCTAGTATATTTCAGATAAGAAAAACAAGTTCAATTTAATGTCCAATATAGGTTTTAAAAAAAAAAAAAAAAAAAAAAAAAAAAACAAGAGTGATATCTCTGTCTACAACAACAAAAAATTTAAGATGAGATAAATTCAAAAAAAAGTTTTCATTGATATCAGGTGCCAGCAGCATTTTTTATGCGGGTGTATTTCCGAAATGTGGAAGTAAGACGGTCACTGAGCTTCTCCAATAAATACAGTTCTAGGGAAGGGGCGTTGCCATATTGTTCGACGCCTTATTTGAGTGACACTTTTTACCAGGTGTGTTTAAAAAGGTGTGTTTATCAGGTGACACAATGCCTGTTTAAAAATTGCTTCTATTTTTTGCATGAATTTGTTACATGGCAACATTTTGCTTTTTTTCGTTTTTTTATTTTGTTGTATTATTTTTAATTTTTAATTTTTAGTTATATATATATATATATATATATATATATATATATATATATATATTATAAAACTAAATTATTTAAAATAAAAAATAACAAGTTCTATAAAAAGAAACTCACAGTAAATAAAATCTATCCCAAATAACATTATTTGTTAACTTACAGTTTATAGATTCATCTCAGGGGCTTATAATTGCTTAATATTTATTTATAAATGTAAAAATTAGGAATTATATGCTATTAAGTGTGGTGGTGTTATTTTAAGAAATTTTCTTTTTTACAATTGATACATTTTTAGCGATGTCTACAAAAATTCTTGTCTTTATTACTTATTATTTTACAGATCAAAATAAATGGGTTTTTTTTCCCTCAAAATCAAACATCATAGTAACCTGAAAATTTTTTAGACCAAATGCATAAGCGGATTTATAAAATAGGATGAAGTGCGTTTCTCGTTTGAGAGCTGGAAAAGTGATTGGTCCGTGATTCGGATATGTAAATTCGATAGCTATTGTTATCATTAATCTCAGGACTGTCATAAATAAGACATAAAAATTATTCAGGCATAAATGAAAAGTGACTTACGTTTGTTGTGAGCTGCGACGTCAAGGTCGCGACCTTCTCGTGGGCTTGGTCTAATTCACGTTTCAGTTTCCGAATTTCGTGCGCTTGCTTTTCTTCTGCCTGTAAGAGAGAAAAAAAGTGCTTTAAGAAAATCCTAAAAGACAGACATGCATGCACAAAATCTATTCTATTTACAAGACAAAACAATACAAGAAAACTTAAGACTAATTTAAATTTAAAATAAAATTAACAGGCAAGAGCTCCTTAAAAATATAATAAAGTTATTTTAGAATGCCCAGAAAAATAATAATTTAATTTAATATGATTGATATTAATCAATATTGGAATTAGAAAATGTGCAATATTTGCATCCTTTAATTTTTTTTTTAAACAAATATATAACTTAACAAAGTATAATTGCATTAATGTTTCATTGCTAAAAACAGTGTATATTTTCAGAAGTGCAGTAACTTATTGTGATAAAAACATTTTACAACAAACTTTCAACACAAAAATTACTTATTTTACTGTGAATAATCTGTATTTAGGGCGGATTTTATTTAACATTGGTTGCTAATAAAAAGTATTCTTATAACTAAACATACTATATTAAATATTCCTTATAACTAAAATAATAATTCCAAGTTTAATTATGTAAATGTTGTTAATTTTCCAATTTTAAAATCTGTAATATGATTTTAACTGTGGAAAATTTAAAAAAATAAAATAATGAGATCATAGCTGACAAAATGTTATTAAAATCAGCTATTTTACGCCAAAGGTAATGGCAACATGAAAAATTTCATATTAATTATGTTATTGGTCTAAAGAGACTATTGAAATGCAATTAATTCTCATAGAAATAAATATATATTTATATTTAAATTATACATAGCTATATTTGTTATAAGAGAAACTAAATTAAAAGCAACACAAATGATATTGATTTAAAATATAAAAACAATTCCCTAGTTTAAGAATTTTGCCAATTGTACAAATATAATTAGACTCATTTATTTTGTTAAATAACTAAGCCATTATATGTAATAATAATTTTGGCTACGAATAGAATAATTTGCATTCAAAAAACATATTTTAGCAATAAAATATATAATTTTAATTTCCTACATGTGCATAGTTCTAGAATTATTTTAAAGGAAAAATGTTTTCAAATTTTATAAACCTATTCTTTCAGTTTACATTAATTTCAAAAACATACAAAAGTAAAATTTGTAGTAATATACATTCTTCTATATAAAAATATTTTTTTTAAATCAAATACTTTAAAGCAGAAAAATTAATAAAAATTTTCTACTGAAAAATTAATAAAAATTTCATTTTTAATTTTTTAAATAAATATTATTTTATTTGCAAAGCTGAATAATTTATATATGTTATAATTTTGCACTAAAATACTAACAAAAAAGTTCAACAATATTTAAGTATTAAGTACAGTTCAATTTTTATTTGCTTATTTCCATTAAAAAAATCAATTTAATTATAATATATATATATATATATATATATATATATATGTATATATATATATTCATTAGTAAAACATCAATGTATATAGCAACTTTTTTTACAATAGATTTAAGTATAGAAACTTACTGTGGAATAAATGGATGAACTTGTGGACACCAAAGACAATGCAGAGCCATGAACTAAAAAGTGAAGCATACATTAAGTATTGATTATAATATGAAATTTAGTATTTAGAGATCAATTAATGCACATTAAATAAAATGTTACCAACAAAATGTGTATCAGTATTTAATTTCTACACATGATTTTTGTCAGCCATATTAAGTAATTCTTAAATTTTGTAACACTTTTCTTACATAAAATATTGTATGGTCTACCTCCACTTGTTCAACAATCCCCAAAAGTAGAAATAATTTCAAATTCACATTGAAATTATTTGCTACAGAGATGAAAAAACGAAACTTGAATTTATGTTCTCTCCCCCCCCCCTCCCGTTTCCAGTCACAGTGGACAAAGTTTATATTTTCTTATTCTGTTTCCCACTAAACTTGCGTTTTATCGGTCTTTCATGAAGTCCGAGATATTAGCCGCTAAATGACTGTCTTTCTCTAATATTTACCTTCCGGGCTTCGGCATCGGCTCATAAACTAATTATTGGAAGTGGGCAGTGCTTAAGCTGTATATTTAAGCTAATGGGTGGAGGCGGATATTTATTGAACACCGACGAAAATTTCTGTTCTCGCTTGAAGATGACCTGTGCCAGATAGCTTTGCTAGGCACGTGGTATGTTTAGCATTAAATTTTCCATCTTTGTAGATACTTATCACCATCTGTCTGATTATATATTGTTTGATATATTAGTGATTACTAAAGTGTAATATAGCCCAGTGTATATAGAAAAAATGTACAGTTATTTTTCATCACCCATGTTAAGTAACCAAATTTCTTAATGTCAGATTTTTAAATATCGACTTTGTCCAGCAGCACGCTTTGCTTCTGTGCTAATGTTGGAACGTAAAAACGTGAAATAACCAACAATTTTTAAATTATAGTATTAAAAATTAGTACGTTGAAATATGACAGTACTTTTCATCCATTTCAGTCAGAAATAAATTTAACCAGTAACACACTAAAACTTCACAGAAATTTAATGGAATTAAACTCATTAATCAAAATTAATTTAAATTACATTTAATTATAGTTGTGGGATTGATTTTGAGTTTGAATGAAAAGGTTAATTTTTCAACTTACTGTCATCGTCTTTGCTGTTCATTTTTGATAGCAACCCAGTCATATAGGGAGACATAGAGCTGCGGCTATTGCTTGTGTGATTGGAGAAACTTCCCGAGGTTGGAACTGATGACGTCGTAGTGCCAGGAGATAGAGGATACATATTGTAGCGACTGCCACCCTGCAAAGTGAAAAAAAATTCATTAGTGGTTCCAATTTTGAATTGCTTTAATAAAAATACACACGTTAGACAATTAAAATATGAATCATAATATATAAAATTACTTAAAACAAATAGCTTTTTTATTTTGTTCTTCGGAATATCAAACAATAATTTGCATAACTAAAAGTTGAAAAGTGATGGTTAAATAATTGTTGCTTTATATTTTTTGATAGCTTAATAATTTGGTAATACAAATTATCTGTATAGTAATTGTAGAAGTCTGTTTGTAACAAAAAATAATTAAAATCAGAGTAAAAATTCAAAAAAAAAAAAAATGTTCGAAAGTTCAAAATTTATTTACAGTCATGTATACATTTATTTGAAATAAATTCAAATATGGTTTCAATACAATATTAAAAAATTTTAAAAATTTTAAACGCAATTTAATCATGAAATTTGCTAAACATGTCCCTATTTATTTTGGAATATTTTTTTTTAACAAACATGACAATAATACAGAATTTAATTTTAAATCGATATTTAATAAGTTAATGATAAAAAATGATTAAAAAACATTTAACAAATAATATTTAAAACATTCAAAGAATTAAATTCGAAACTGATTCATTGCAAAATATAATTTTCTATAAGTTAAAATTTAAGATGCAAATTAGAACAAAATAAGAAATATAAGAAAAAATGTAAAGCTCTACTGTAATGTAATACACTTTATAAATTGAGAACAACGTATACTGTAAAAATTTATTCTAAGGCTTGGTCAAAACATCCGTTATTTTCAAGAAGTTACGCTAGTTACAACTTTTAACATTCTAAATGTGTAACGACTTATTTAGCTTTATAGGATATTACATTTCCCTCATTTAAATATTATTTTCAATCCAGACAAGTTTCATATCGGGTCTAATTAAAGGGTAAAAGTGGAAATTCCTATCTAAAGGAAAATGGTAATAATTGGTATCTTGGAACTTAAACAGTCTCTTTGTAGCAAGCAATCTAACAGGCAGACTTTTCATGAATAATTCATAAAGAGAACATTAGCCGTTGGATCGCGATATCATTTACTTTTGAGAACATCTCTGCTTTCTAATTCGACTCGCTTAATGATGTCATTGGAACGTTTTCCATTGTTCTGTTTATTTTAATTGCTTTTTTATTTTTCGCGTGAATGAGACTTTTTTTTGGAATCATATTGAATTACAAGAGTTTTAAGATGGAAAGGAAACCTTCCATCAAGTGAAGGATGATGAAAGGAACCAGACAATGCGTGTATTAAATTTCAGGTTCATTCAAATGGAATTGAAATTGAAATTATGTGATTTGACGTAAAAGTTCGGATCATTTGCAAATGGGGTACACGTTTTCAAGTGTAATTACATTATTACAATTCATTTTTTTTTATTTTTAAGTTAGGTTGGTGATTAAAATAATGGTTAGAACTCAATATTAATTTTTGAGTTTTTTTTATTCATTAAAAACATGAAAAATAATTAAATATTAAATGTGTAGGAAGAGAAATATTATAAAATTTCCCTATTTTAAAAAATTTGTTAAACTTATCAAATTTTTTATAAAAAAAAATGCAATACTTTCAAAAGTAAACAGTTGTTTATAAGTCAGTGCTAAATTCAAATTCATATATATTAATAAACTTTTGCAAAAAGATTTTAATATTTTATTTATATTTAAATTTTGTATAAAATATGTCACTTCATTAGGTATGGAGGAAGATATAAATTTGATAAGAAATAAAAACGTGAATACTATAAGTCAGTACTAATGATTTTCTTCCGATTAAAAAGATAAATATAATATATTCGTTCAATTTCATTTTATATCTAATTTAATTAATTATTATGTTAAGCAAAGCATTAAGCAGTTACCGCAACATGTGACAGAAGTTTCTTTACGGTACACCTAGTTAAATATTAAAATATACGCTAAATAATAACTTAGTCAATTTTAAAAAAATGTGTATTCTAAAACAATGATTCACAACTTTTTAATACCTGAGTATGAACTGAAAAATCAGTATTGTTTCTGGCTTACTGCATCACATAAATATTACAATACTTTTTAGAATCCAATAAATTATTTTGATTCACATGATAATTTTAAAAAAATTAATTAAATATGAATAAGCAAATAAATTATCAATTAAATAATGTTGACAGACCAAATATGTATACATAAATATATATTTTCATACATACTAACAGAGAGGAATCACTGAACAAGAGTAACAGAAACATATCATGTAAATTATTGTTTAGTAAATAACTCAATTATTCATTTACTGTGATATTTTTCTAAGTATTGGTGTAAAAATGATTTCCTCTATTTTATTAATTATTAATCAAATTATATTAATTCATTTTCACTATGAATCTCACAAGCATAATATTTATTTAAAAAAATATATACCATCCATAAAATTAACATATAAAATAATATTATTGGATTTTCCAAACAATTAATTTCTTCATAAAACTCTTCAGGATTTATTTAGTGAATGAATCCAATGGGCAAGTTAAAATAAGTTCAATAATTCTATATTTTATAGATAAAAATTTTATATATAATGACACACAAAATAAAAATATAAAAATAATTAACAAGAAATTAATAATTTAAAGGTAAAATCCCAAAAATTATTATCTAATATAATCAAATTAATATTTTTATTTTTTCCAAATTCTATGATATATTTATTCTTACAGTAAATATCAATTGAATTAATAAATATTCAAAAAATAAATTTTATTATAAGAAATGAAAATAGTTTAAAAGAAATTATATTTTATTTTTAACGCTTAATATTTCAGCTTTCTTAGACATCTATTCTTATTCTCCTCCCAATTTTAAAATTGATGCGGCATCTTTCATCATATCTTTCCTATGGTGTAATTGAGATCAGAAATGTGATTTCAGTTTTTTGTAAAGATTCATGTTAAATGTTTAGGATAATTATTTACAATACAGATATATTCACTTTCCAAGCACCTTTTTATAGATTTTTATGGTGGATTTTCAATTTTCAGATTATGCCTTGTGACTTAAATTTTCCATCTATTTTATCTTTAAGGATAAAAAGGGTACACTTTTAGATATTAGAAAAAATCTAACAAAGCAGTTTAAGTGAAATCTGAACAGTCATTGTCGGAAAAAGATAAAAAATCCATTCTTCACTTATATCCCACTATAAAGATTGCAAAATGCATTTCATGCCAATACCATCTCCAAATTTAACATTTTTTTTAGACAAAGAAATGCAACAAGGCATACCTGTGGCGCTGAGCTTGGCGACGTCGGTTGAGAACCAGTGTTGCCAGCAGCGGCAGAGGCTATAGCAGCTGCCATGAAAGCACTTCCACTTGGCGTTGCATAGATGTTCTGTCCCTCAGGATCATCGGATGACCTCTGCAGCATGTAAGACGCTAATTTCTCGGATTTGGTAGACCGGATAGAGTTTGACCTGGACAACCTTGGCGAAGCGGCCATCTCTCTCTGGTGCAGCATGAGCCGTGCGTGAGTTAGGCTGTTGGCTCGAGCATGCTGGATCTGTTGAGAAGGGAAAGATGTTTTATGTAAGCTACAACATCTTAACTCTTGTTTGTATTTCGAGATTTATATTTGTTTGCACAATGTAGCATGGTTTAGTGCGATGCATGTTTGCTAATACTTTAAGCAGAGCAATAAGATAAAGAGGAACAGCAGAAACTCTTCTTAACGGATTAAGCACTATTTTTGGAAAAGCCATGCACTCAAGTTTTTTTTTTCCTCCTCTTGTGAGGAAAACTAAAAGGAAATTTTGAGTTGAATGTTTGCAACTTTTAGTAAAATTGTACTTTAAAATTTGTATGGAATTTATTTTGCTTCACGCACATAATGTTGCAATACAAATTTAATTTTAAAATAAGTTTACCATAATATTCATACAATTTGCATTCTAAAAACTGTTTCCTCTATGAAATTTATTTTTCATATAATTTTATACAATTTTTTTTCAATCTGTGTTAAATTTATTTTAAAACAATTCTTATCCAAACATACTATAAATAATTACTTAAAAACCACTTTTGTTGATTCATGAATTTTTTTTTTTTTTGTTATTTTTATTAAAATTATTCAAGTGATTACTTTGAATCTATAATAGGATAAAAATCATTGAAAATCTTTTTAAGGTAATCTACAAAAATCTGACTAATATTTTGATCGTAAAAATGATTGCTATACAAAAATTAACCAAAAATGTAAATTTGTTTTGTTAATTAGATTTACATATTTGCAATTCATGTAGAAATTATAAAGCACTCTATTTATACAATTAAATACTTAAAAGATTCTGAAGTTTGTGGTAATTATAATGTGTTTATATATATAGTATGTTTTTAATTCAAGATGGTTAAAATATTTTTCCAGGGAACTTATAAACTAATCTCATTATAAGAAGTTAATCAGATGGCATGGGTTAAATATTTTCTCTTGCTGATTTAAATTGTGATTTTGGTTTTATGGTTCAAGTAATTTTTAAGAAGTATATAATAAATCGTTAAAATGTATTTAATTGAAGAATAATGTTAACCAGAACTAAATGAAATCAATTTAAAGTGTAAAATTTTAATCTAAATAAATAAATACGACCAAAAAATCATATGTTCTTCTTTGCATTATACATATGACTTTTTTTTTCTAATTCATATATATATGTATACAAATAAATAAGTTTTTTTTTTAACTTAACTAGAAATTAGTAAGAGCTTTTTGATAAAAAATGAGATTTAAAATACATCTTGTCTGAAAAAATTCGATTTTGAGCTTAACTGATGACCGTTATGAACTATATTTTGTAACGACCTTGAGAAGATGAACTAAAGTTCGTTTTTTTTCATACCAAAATATAAAGTAGGATTTCCAAGTGCTTTCTCATACAACTGTATCAAACAATCGCCAACAGCGTACAGTACAGTTCTAGCAAACCACGAATGAAAAAAGAAGGTTGTTATGACTTTTGTCAGAGCATCAAAGCAGAATTAAGCATCAAGCAGTATTTATTTATCTCACTTGACCAATTTTCAACCAATCATAGACCACTTTATTGTTAGTTTGCGCACGTTAAATATTCGTAAGATCCCTTTAGTTTAGCGTGTAAAGGAGGATACTAGTTCAGATACATTTCTCGTTACCTGACATTAGGTTACATATTCGAATAGTTCGCTCTGCTTAATTTAACAAATTGATGTGGCTTGGAGCCATTTGACATTGATGTCTGCATATTTATGCGTCTAATAGGCTTTAAAATAGCATAAAACATAAATAAACTGAAGCGACTTACTTTCAGAATTTTAGGAAAGAATAAAATAAATAATCTAATGAATACATTATAGCTTCATTTTGAAGTTTTCAATAAAAATTAAATTATTAGAAATTATTTTTTGTCGTTTTAAAATATGCGATAAAATGTAATAAAATAATTTTATATTTACGTTAAACTACTTTTGGATTTTACAAACAGAACATTATAAAATATAGGGAAAATATGTGAAATTATTTTATCACCAATGGCTTTTGAAATAAAGAAAAATTCTAACTTTTTTAAATAATAATTATGTAAAGTAAAATCAAATGAATTACTCTGTACTTAGTGCTTAAATTTAGTTGGATAAGACTGAATTATATGAATACAAAGTAGAAATGAAAGAATTAACTGTTTTCGGATTATAAAATTTAAATACATATCCTTCCCCATCATGTTAACTCTTTAATAAACTGATATAAAATATGATTCAAATACAAATATGCAAAATAACTATTTGTTAAAAAAAGTTTTCTTTTAAATTTTTGAGGAATAAACAAAAAATCAATGTTATTTTTCACAAATATAATATTACATAATTTTTCATAGAAAATTTGGAATATTTTAAACTTTAGTTTCAAACTTTATTAATTTTAGGAATAGAAAATTTCAATAAAATTCTAAAAAGTAGAAAGTGTAACACAAAATAAATAAAATGTTCAATATTTATGTTAGCCTATACTTAATACCACATTCTTTTAACAGAACTTATTATTGCTAATGAATTTTTAAATATGAATAAATTTCTATTTAACTAAATTTGTTAAAAATTTAATTTCTAGAAATTTTATAAAATCAAACACCAATAAAATAAGTAACGAACTTCTTTCTAATGATAACCATTTTCATTTGCAATAAGAATTCATATTTCAATTATGTTTAACATTTTAACATAATTAGTAAGGGTTAACTACTAAACAATTATTAAAAAGAAATGTATATATTCTTTGTTATAAGACATATTTTAATCTAATTAAAAATTATTTTTATTTAATTTTCAATTTGATTAAAAATATGTTGATTAATAAATATTTTGATTAATTTTTTTTCATCTGATACCGGGTTTATAATGTTGCTGTTGAAAAGTAGTGGTTTGAATAAAATTCTAAAGAAGTACTAAACACAGAGATTACATTAAATTATCTTTTCCTTTCGAACGTATTTTATGAACACAACCAAAAATAATTAATTATATAGTTTATATAGTTTATTCTGTATGATTTGAAAATCGGAAACAGTGGTAGGAAAAAATCTATTTTCTTGGTCTAATTTTGTCCAACCTATAGGTTTTTGACAAAAATGTTTACTAGATAAATTAACTATTATTGTTCTTAAATATGACAATTGCTACCAGTTTTTTTTATAAATAATAATGAATATATTCATGTAGAACATAAGAGAACTTTAATGATATTCTGTAAATCTTGGATTTTTTTTTCAAAAATCGCAAATGTCGGACCTTTTAGATTTTCTACGAGGCTACATTGTAGGATCCCGTCCAAGTGATGCAAGTGTGAGAGAAACATCCCAACGTTAAGACGTTTCTGTATAAAAAATATATTGGCGAATCGTATATAAACTCATGACAGCATATCCATAGGATGGAAAGTCAAGCTCGTCAAAGCAAAACAGTGGAAGGAAAGATGAGTTCAGAGAAAGAGACTGACTGGTCTAAAAATCTAATAGCTCCGGAAAAATGATCACAGAGTGACCACTGCCTCTGGATTCTGCAATGTCAATTAGTACAGATAGAAGGCACCCTATTAAACTAAAGCATGTGTCAAAAGTAGCAATTCTTAGGCCACGTGTCACAGAACGTCGTCTATAGTGATGTCACATACACAAAACCTGGTCTATAAATAGGTGGAAGAAAGTAATGTAATCTGAAAAGTCGTCTTTCACACTTTTCCCTATGAAAGAGCAGATGCTTGTTTGGAGGACACTTGATGCACTTGACACAAATGTATGATAATGATTATTTCCTTGCAAGCCTGGAAATGGATCTGTGACGTTATGAACAGCTGTGATGTGGTTTTCTGCTGCACCAATCGTAACTCTGAAAGGAAGAATCACTGGGGTAAAGTATAGAGAAATTTAACTGACTATGTCCATCCTATGATGCAAATTTGCTTTCTGCAGGAAATGAAATTTTCCAGGATGATAAATCACTGGTCCAATCAGTGGGATTTGTCTAATTATGGTTTAATGAACACGAGAATGAAGTTAAACATCACCTGATCTCAATATAATTGAACAGTTATAGTCTATTTCAGAGCATTTAATACAAAATCAAAGTCTTGGATCGGGATAACTTTCATTCAACAATATCTCCATGAAGAATGGTACAATTTTCTTTTAAACATTATTCAGGACTTGTATGAATTGATTCCTAGTCGAATCCAAGCTGTATAACATGCTAAAGACTGTCATACACCATATCAATTAGGGCTTCCTTATGAATCTAGGGTGTTCCCATTATTTTGATAACAACCTGTATATAAAGTGATTGTAATAACATAATTAAGAACACGCAAACTGAATCCTTGGAATGCGACCTTGATGGGAAAAATTAGTAATTTTCCATCTGTTCTGGTTTACGGATTTAATTTTGAAAAAGACATTTTTTGACAACCTTCAGATTAATACGGAATACTATCAGGTACTTTCTAATGATACATTTCGAGCTTTCAAATGCTTTTTTTAAAGTAAGGGATCTGACGAGTATCAATATATTTCTTCAAGCATTCGAACCTAAATAAATACAACGAAAAAGAAAGCGACATATGCTTTATACTATCACATGAACTCTTGACAAGTAGAAGAAAAACTAGAAAACATCAGCAAAATAAATATATCGTGTTACTTAATAAATGTAATTATTTTTCTAACTTAATAGTTTAACTTAAAAATCAATAAGATATTTTTTAAATAGTTCAGTTATAATCTGAAGTACAACATATATCATGGAACTAACACCTACTGGAATTAATCAATCCAATAAAATTGGAACCTAGACCGTTCGGAAAGAAAATCGAAATGCTTACCACTCCAGATCAATAATTTCGAAGGACAAACTTTTATTTGATAATCAATCTACCAATTTGGATATAACTGCCATAAAACTTAACATTGACGTACATTGATTTTAAAACTGGCAAATGAATCTGAAGTGCTTATATTATAAAAAAAAAATTTAATATGTAAATTACCTTTTTAAAAAAATATTTAATATTGAACAATTTTCTTGTCACTTTTCAGAAAAAATGTATCAGAATTGGAAATAAAATTTAGGTGATATAACATATATCAATTTTAATTAAAATTTAAATAATGTTAATCAGTTCATGCAATGTTCGATATTATTATCTATTTTCATATTAAAATTTATAATTAATAGCTGTATTGAATTCAAATATATTTAAATTTTATTTTAATGATTTAAAAATGAAAATTATATTCCCAATTTATAAATATTTTCTAGCTAGTACAGCTTAAAATTAATTTAATAATTTTTTTTAACTTGTTAACCTGTGAAAACATATTTTGATATAAATTATAGAATTATTTTCAATCATAAGCCCTCAATATCATTTTCTGTTTCTAACTTAATATATAGTTTTTTTAATTGATTTTCGAATAATATACGTTAGTATAATATTCGAAAATCAATTAAAAAGGTATTTTATATGTATGAATGCCAGTAGAGCGCGCACATGGAAACTGGTATTCCATTCAAATGTGATCCAATATAAAAAGTACAACTTTCTTTTAATTTAAGGATATGTAGAGCATAAAAAAATTATTTATTTAATCTATAGTTCAATTCATCCCACAAGGTAAGAAAAAGAGAAAAAAAAAATGCAAATCCACAAATTGCTCGGCACTTGTGAATGTTCTCACCTGTGCGTGAATACTGGAAGACGTTGATGACAATGACTCCATGCTGTCAGCCTCGGTTAAGGTTCCTCCACCCCTCCCTCCTGTGACAGACGTACCACAGCTAGGGCTGTGCCTCATCCATGAGTATGGACCATGATCCAACGATGCATAGTTATCCATGTCCCTGAGGGGAGCTGAAAGCCGGGGCGTTCGACCCCCTAGCATCATGTAATCAGACAGAGGGGTAGGAGAGCCATTAAGTATGGATCTACTGCCATAGACTCGCTCTTTCAATCCAGTTCCCGGTCCAGGAGTGGTCATAAAGTACTGTTTGGGTGGTGCGGGCGGATATTTCCGCCCCAGCGAGCTATACTCGCTGTCGGAGTGTACGGCACTATACAGGTCGCTCGTGTTGGTCTGCGTGCTTCCGCAGACTTTGACTTTGCTGCCGCCCTTGCTGCGAGATGTTGGCAGATGATGATGGTCGCTCGTACCGGCCGCGGGGCGGCGCTCCGTCCCGCCGTAGCACTGCGACATTTCATCGGTAGGGGCGCGCTCTAAATCGCTCGCTTTCTCATCCGCCGCGCCCCTCTTGCCGTTCGAGGCTCTGCCAGCGCCCTGCTTACAAGAGCCGTTAACACTGTATCCATTGCTGGCGGTGGTAGCGGCGCCCTGCACTTTCTTGCTGTGGGGCGCAGCAGCAGCCGATGCGGTTGCCGGGGCAACGCTGCCGCCCGCTGATGAAGAAGTCCGAGAGCTTTTAGTGTTACGACCGGTCATTTCAAGCGATTCCGAGCTGCAGCCTTTGGACAATGATTGCTTCAATTGCTTCCCAGGTTCGGGTTCCGGGTGCCTGTCCGGCACAACGGCCAGCTTGTGCTTGGAGCGGTGGGAGTCGCTGCTGCCTTTCTTCGAGTCGGACTTGATGGACTTTTTGCTCCCACTTTTGTCCGATTTGACAGACTGTGCATCCTGCTGCTGCTGTTGGAGCAGGTACTTCTTCCAGGAGGAGGACGAGACGTGGTGGAAGGCACTGGTCTCCGTCTGCATCGAACTGTCCGTTTTCTTCACATGGGCTTGTTTCGATTTCGATCCTCCTGCCCCGGCCACGACTTCTTCCCCCGCCTACAAACAAAACGAAAAGGACATCAATCAACTACTGAGAATAAACTTAGAAGCAATAACCCAAAAAATTGTTTCATTTGAGGAGGATATCCATTAAAATAAACCAATATAATGATTCTAAAATATTAATATAAATTCATAAATAATATTAGCATAAAATTATTAATTTATTTTCCAAACATTTAACAATGAAAAATAAAAATTTAGTTAATAAAAGTCAGTTAATCAATCAATATTTTTTAATTTGATTATAAAACAGTATTTTTTAAATTTTATGTTGGCATATTAAGCGATTTTAAATATATTTTAATAAATGTACCTTTTTTTGATATACTGTACGTTACAGCAAAATTTTCCTTTTATTTATTTTACTATCACAATTTAATTTTATATTTGACTGATTTTATTTATAAATAACATGTGAGTATCAAAACAACGAATAAATATGAGGGAATAAATACACCTAGTTTTAAACATTTCCCGTATCAGAAAAATTTCATCATATTTGATTTTAAAAATGGTAATAAATAATACATGCAATTAATAATTTGGATTTAAAAAAAAGTTTGAAATCATAAACTGTTTTCATGTTTTAAACAAATAAAATTGATTCTTTATTTGTTAAATATGTTCGTAAGTAAACTAAAAATTACTACTTATATACAAGCTATATTTTTTATTTTAAAAAAATTATAATTAAAAAAAATGTCAAATGATTATAAATATTTGGGTTTAATATATTATTTAAGTGTTATTTAAAAATATGAATAATTTACCAAGAAAAATATATCGTCTGCATTTATAATATTATGTATTAAATAGTTAAAAAAAATCTCCAAAGTATTTATTTGACATGTTATTCCTTTTTGTTTTCAGCATATAAAAACAAAATAAAAAATGGAAAATATATTCATTAGTTCAATAAACATTAATGAGTAATAAGGACTTTAATTACCTAAAAAGCTATAATAAATTTCTTTGAGCACTTAAAAATAGAATTCGATAATATTCTTAATGAAATCCAAAAGGTTGTGATTTACTTTTAATCTTTGCTTCAATATTGAATTTTTGTAAATTTTCTTAAATATATTACTCAATTTTAAGCAATTTGTATTTAATAATATTTCATATTACTTTAAAATCATAATCATAAAAACTCGAATCTTCCCATTAAATATATTAATATGAGGTAAAGTAAAATTAAAATTAAGAAATAAATTTGAGGACTATATAAATTTAGTTTGAAATGTATACACTCAAATATATTATTTGGTAATAATAGTGTAATTTTTTATGGGAAAATAATAAATTACATAAAGATCTTAGTATTATGTATAAAACTTTAAAAGAAATACAAATAATTTCATTTTAATAGTGTTTATTAACAAAAATACTTCTCGATAAAAAAAATATTGAAATCAAATCTAAATATTTTAATTTACATTCTCGGATAGTGAATTAGGTAGTTATGGTAGGTGATGTTGCTGAAAAAAATGATTTACCTTTCGGCTCTTCTCACTATTGGTCGCCGTACTTGGACCGTTGGAGACCGTCCTGGACTGACTAGAGGTTAATTTTTGATTTCTTTTAAGGCTTCCGTAGACGTTATTGTCAGAACTCACCGAAGACCCTGTCAAGTTGTCATCCGTACTCAATTCCGGGAATTCGCTGGCACCACTGCTCACAGAACTACTGTCATCGAAACTGAAAATAGAGAGAAATATTAAAGATATATATTGCAATCATATATATATCATAACCACATAAAAATAATTTTTCCATCAAAATAATAAACGAAATGAACTATAATATTTTTCACAACATTTTACCATTTTTATGAATTATTATTTTACAAAGTGGAAATTATTTTTCTAAAATTAAGCATAGTATTATAAAAGTTTAGTAAATACATTCCATGAGAGCTCTTTCTCTGTAACCAACTGTTTAAAACACACCAATTGTTGATCATTTTCTTTTATAAATAAAATTTTCTATATTTCGAAATAAAGAAATATATTTTGAAGTTGGTAGAACTGATGAAAATATATCATTATTGTGGCATTCATTTATAATTGATGGCATTAAGATCAGCACATACAAGCATTATTGAAAAAATATTGTATTTCAGATTTATTTTTTATTGATCTATATTTTAAAGAATGCATGTTCATTTCGAAAAATAGTATATATTTAATACACCAGGGTTAAGAATAGTCAGTAAGAATGACTCCTTCTCTGTAAAATTTCAGAGAAAGAAGATTCGTTTGTCACTTGGTCAAAGCATCCGAGCTCTAAGACTAATATCTCTGGCCGGGGTAAAATAGAATTTTTTCCAAAACTTCGAACCAAAGTAAAAACATCAGTACCAACAAAGTTATAGTAGATACGTGTTCAATTATTGATTCAAATTGAGCAGTCAATCATTAACAAATTATGATTTTTATAATTATTGATGAAATATAAATCATTAAAATAGAAGATAAAGAAGACCACATTCTACATAAAAAAGAAATACCAGATTAAAAAACAAAAATGCAATCTGGCAATATTCCACACATTTAAGCAATCTATCAATTATTTCATCGATAATACGGTAGATCAGGATGCTGCGGTGGCCTGGTAGGTTCTAGAACGTTCTCGTTTGTTACTGGAAGGTAGCGAGTTCGAATCCTGACATAACAGAAAATCCGTCACGTTCACTAAGACATGTAAAATATGTCGTGGTTGCAGTATCCTCCTAGTGAAATGATATCTCTGGGGGTAGCAGGGCAAGTCTTAGAACCGTCTACTTGGTCCCTGCTTCTAAATTGCGAAGACCACTACCGGAGTCACAACAAACGAGATTCCTCACTATGTAAGATGACATCACTTTCGCCCTTGCTGTCCAGAAAGGTGAAAATCCTATATCATGAAACCGAACTCAAAAACCTTCTACTGTCACAAACATAAAATTAAAGAATGCGTCCATAAACCGGGTAACCAAGACATTTTTTGAATTTTTAATATGATTTCGTACATAGAAGTACTGCAGAAATTCCCAGGAGCTTTGTATGGGAGTGATTTAGGAACGAAACATGAACTCGCTCTCTGCGTTAATTGCGTTAGATTTCTACGCTAATGAGTGAATAATGAGCTCGCTGCATCCCAAGAGAAAACCCTTGTCAGCTGTCACCCCGAAATTGGCCATCATGACCCAAATCTATTGTGGCATTTCAATCATTCAGATTTGGGCGAGAAGCCATTTTGTGAAATTCGCTGCAACATTTATTCTCTTCACACTTCAAATAAATACAAAAATTCGCAAAGGTATTATTTTATATGTAGTGAAATACAAATTTGGCACATTTTATTTAATTCTTTTGTATTGTTTTATAATATTTATTTATTCTTCTGTATTGCACAAGAAATATATATTATATTATTTAGTTGATTTTAATTTTCTAAAAATATACAGAAATAACAACAAAACTCCGTTGCTGTTATTTTTTAAGTTGTGAAATATAAATTTCACGCATTATTTTTTGTATTGTTATATTAGTAAAAAAGTATATTTATTTTGTTGATTTTAATTTTCCAAAAATATAGAAATAAAAATAAACTCAATGGTGTTATCTTTTTAAATTGTGAAATATATATTTCGCATGCTTTTATTTTATTTTGTTGCATTGTTTCATTAAAAATATATATTTTTTACTTTTTCTAGCTAATTTTAATTTTCTAAAAGTAATTTTTTTCATGAAATATCTGACTTTTTAATTTATTATAGAGAATATTTCTATAAACTTACAAAAAATAAAATACTAATGTAATGGGATTAAGCAAAAAAACTTATTTTTTCATATCTTTCTCTGAATTCTGTTTGAAAATTTTTCATTTTAATTAAGTAATAAAATGCACAAATTTTACATTAATTGATTGATCGAGCATTTGTATCGATAATATCACTTATTGATTCGATTCATGCAAAACTATCGATCAATTATACGAGTTTAGTGTCTTTTATTTGTTCCGTTATTATTGAATAATTTAATAATAAAAAAACTTCTTCTTTCTAATCCCCTGATCTGGATCAGATCAGGTCCATAACTGTCTCCGCCCTCAACCCCTCAAGGACCGCACCAGGGTTGCGCAGAAGGTCACTCCGCGAAAAGCCAATACATTTCAGTAAATGTTCGGGACTGGCTTCTTCATGGTTTGAACTATGTGCAAGTAGGAAAGACTTTGTTTCCCCGGGAAAAACTTGGAGTCCTAAGATGACCGGATTTGAGCCTAGATAAGGCTGTCAGATCATATTTTTCACCGCCAAATCTAAAAGCGCTTCCATAGTCTGAGTCACAGTACCAAGGATGAGACGGCGGTATTTTCCAAGATGAATTGACTAGAGCCCTACTCCTGGAGTAAATTTCCAGGAAAGTTAAAAGCTCAGAAGGACACAGAGGTAGAGATGATCTTTTTTTAGCGAGCCTGTAGGCGATATCTTTATATTTAAGATTGACATGTGATGGAAATGTATAAATGGAGGACTTTGATAATGCTTTAAGTTTTTTGAAAACAAGAATGCCCCTTTGGTCCTCAATACACCCCCAATCTTCAAGGTACAGAAACGACTATCGAGAAGCAACCAAATCTCACCGGTTAGATGTTTGTCCAGTGAAAAGCCTAAAGCCATGTCAATGGCTATAAGTTCTGTCCCAGACGGAACTGAAGTCAGCACTGCATTGTTTTAATAAAATTTCTTCAGTTTCAGTTTTAATAACCACTCCGCTTCCAGTGTGACCATTTTCATCCTTACTGCCATCAGTATATATCAGTACAGACAGCTCCAGAAGGTATATTATTGATTACTTCTAAAGCAGCTTGCTTTAAGAATTCAGGATGTTGAGAAGTTTTATTTCTCAACATACTAAATTGAAAAAAAAGTTTTGTGAGTCAGTAATTCTGTATGGAAGAACACCCCAGGCATTGAATCAAGAGGAGAGGCAATGGATATTAAAGATTATGCAGAAATAGAAGATTTCAAATCATCCAACTTTTCAGCATGTTCAAGAGGACTATGCTTTTTTAGCCTCTGTTCATTCCTCCAACCACACAAGAAATTAGCGGTACGATGTTGGTCAAAATAGCTCTAAAGTTTACTACAGTATTTTATAAGATTAGGAATACTTCTTTCCAGAAACGTTTGCAAGTATAATAAAAAAATTAAATATTAATGTTTTATTAAATTTTTCAGTAATAATGGATGGGAATAATAAATTAATTTGTTTTTATTAAATAATTATTGATATTACATAATCAGAGTTAATAGGAGGTTAAATAGGTGATATGAAATATAGCGATTTATATAGAAAAAATTTGGTTTTTTTTTTTTTTTTTTTTTTTTTTTTTTTTTTTTTTTTGAAGTCGAATAAAATCACTCTTTTTAATTTGACATTCTGTGTGATTTAAGATGTATCTTAGTTATATAAAAAGAATAGCTCCTTACTTTTATATAAAAAAAAATAATAATTTCTCAATAACACAAAGTTTGTGTTATGGACAATTAAATAATGATAAATCATTCATGTAGTGGAAACATTCAAGAATAAATTGTGCTAAACAAGTATGAGGTCAAAACAAATAAAAAGTATGTTCATAATAGGGATAAAAATAGGGATAATTTGTGTGTTCGGAGGAAACTCACAATGAATCTATCTCTGATTTATTTCTCTTCACATACGATAGCCCAGTTATTTGCTGCGAAGCCAATTGATTAAGAGGGAAAAAAAGAAAGAGACATAAAAGAGCTGACACCGCAGTAACAGAGGCACCAGTATGTCATTGATCCAATTTTTACCATTTGTCATGTCACTCCTTTTAGAGAATCTCTGCCATTAATACAGTCACCAAGGGGGGGGGATAAAAAAGAAAACTCTTGGACAAAGCAGAAGCGATTAATAAAAATGAAATTGGGGGTAATCTTTTAGAAAGAATTCTTTTTTGTCATATACTCCATCGCTTAGAGAAACATACGGGAAGATCAATTTACCGTCTCAATTTTTTCCTCTCGTGCGGTGATTTTTTTTTTTTTATTTACTTTTTTGCAAACACTACAAATTGTGAATCATAACGCTGCCGTTGACAAGGCTTCCGTAGCCGTTCTCCCTTAGAATCGAATGTCATCCCTAGCTCCTGGCGTGGGAGGATTACATTACACCGACAGGGTCGTTAATAATAAAGTGGTTTTGAGGGAGGTTTTTTTTTAAGGCCTGTTTTTATTTTTGAATGAATAAATTTTATTTAGAAACTCACACCAGCAGAAATTTTTTCACTTCATTTTAACAATGTTATTAAGTGGAATGCATAGTAAAATGATTCAGAGGGGTTAAATGCAAATTAAAAATAATGTATCTTCCGTGGTTTAGTAACTACCTTCAGTATACAAGTCTGTTAGTGTGAGTGCTTGGGAGTTTTCCAAGTTTCCTCCTTCGTGAGAGCAACTCACTATCTATGAAAATACGGAAGCCATAGATACATTAAAATGTCTGGTCCGTTAGGCTATCCAGTACGATGTGACCAAGTAGTTTATCTTTAGTGAAGCAGTGAGGGAATCTATATAATTATTTTATTGATCAATATAATCTGAAATAACAATTATTTCATCATTTTATAAATAGAAAATTCTGAATTGCAATTCTTAATCAATATCATTACACGCTGCGATCTATTAACTGATATATTAATCAGGAAATATTGATTAAAATGCTCATTTATAAAATATTACTTGAAGCGTATTTCGTTATATTTTAATATAACTAAGTAAACAAATAAGTGAGGAACAGTTGAAAGCAGTAAATATTTATACTTATTAACTTAAAAATAGGAAGAAATAGTTTTAACTATATTACAGCAGCAGCGAGACACAACTAAACTGTTCTAAATATTCCAAAACACATTCTTCTGTTAATACAATAAAATTTTAGAGTGGCAAGTAGGATGCTCTCTGAGATAATAGTTTCAAAACATTTTAATTAAAAATGTGTATTATTCTCTTAAATAAAAGTAATGCATATACAAATAATTTTTACATAAAAATTAAAAAAAAAACACCCAAAAATAATTTTCAAGTATAAAAAATTAATTTCATAAAAAATCTATTACAGCTTACTTTTTGCTTATCTCACAGAGAGGATAAATATACATTAAGTAATTTCATAACAGCAAAATTCGCTTTATAACAAATAATAACCAAGCACTTGATTATATTTTCTTTTATAGACTTGGAAAATTTTATATGCAAGGCATACAAATGAAACAAGAAAGTTTTTTTTCTTTCACATAATCAGTTATGAAATGGAAACGTCATGTGAATCTAGTTTTATGCTAATGAAGCTATTATGCTAAAACACATAAAACAAACAAATTCACCATTGAATTTAACTTCCGCAAGGAACTATTCCTGAATAAGTTGGCTTCCTCTTTCACTTTATCATCAATTTGTCATTTCGCTCCACTTCATTTTTTGGGGGAGGGGGTGGAGTTAACACAGTAATTTGCTTAAATTTATACTAAATGCTTTATGCATTTTATGTCACGTGACAGCACAAATACATAAATATGTTATAAATAAGCTTAATTACATACTGAGAAAAAAATTTACAAATAGTGTTATGTTATTTATGAATTTTAGTCCTAATTAATGAACTAACACACAGGTTTACTGAATGCTACAAGAGTACAATCTTAATATTGTAAGAAATGATCGATCACAACAAAGCAAAAATATAAAAACACTGAAAATAAAAAGAAAGTAAGAAAACCACGAGTTAAAGATGTATTTATAAGAAGTTGTTTATATATATATATATAT
>JAPDSC010136913.1:0-18623 GCA_026290005.1 Latrodectus geometricus
ATTTCATATTATAATTTGAATATATTTTTCACTAATTTTATGTACAAGTTTTTAAATAGTGTATGTTATATGAATACTTATGCTTTTATTTAAAAATGCTCAAAAAAATTCAAATTAATGTGACAAATTCAATATTAAATTTACTATCCTTAAGTAGTATATTTAAATGAACATCATTTTTTTTTTTTAGCAATTTCCATTAAGAGCAGATTGTTTGTGTGTATATATACCCCTTTTAAAGTGAAATATATCACCGTTAATTTTATTTTATGACATTACTTTGTCATTCCTAACCATAATATTTAACTAAAAAAGCACATAGACTTAAAGTAAGTTTTAAATGTTATAAAGTCAATTTGATTTAAAAACTTTCAAACAAAAATTAATAAATTACTCACACAGAATATACACTGCTGGCCACCATAAATGCATCATCCTGAAAAAAACATGCAAATAACATGAAATTTACAACATGTATTAGCGGAGATGAGATATGCAAATGATAAGAATTTCAAATCAGATGCATATCACGTGTGCCTGTGACGCCACATCAAAGCATAATTAAAGACTTGAAGATTTTGATGATTTCACACGTTTGGCAATTGTTTATTCATTTTTTTAACGATCAATTATGCATTGTAGAAAACAGTGATCAATTTTTGATCATGTATCCGAGTTCGAAAGAGGAAGCCCTAACGAGATTGTGGATTATTTTTCAGAGAATTAGGTAGTCGCGTTGGATAAAATCAATCAACTGTAATGCACATATGTGATCCTAGGATGCAGGAGAGTGCGACGAACCGACGTGTTCAATCGCACCCACCTCTTCACAGGATGACAGGTAAATTGTATACAGGGAAGTGACGGATCACTCAGCCACACTAGGAACCATAGCACAGCACATTCATTCAGTAACGCATCATCCGATTTCTGCTCGTACCATTCGATGCCGTTAACAGTAGAGTGGTTTGTTCGCAAAACGTCTATTGTTTCGTTCATCCTTGATGCGAAACTACAGATGTCTCCATACAGAAAGACGTGGATGGCAGAATGGAATGTAATTGTCTTTACTGACGATTCATGCTTCTGTCTGCAACAACACGATGGTCGCATTCAAGTCTGTAGATAACGTGGAGAGAGGATGCTGAACAGCAGCGTTATGCACCGCCACACTCGTTCTGCATCGGATATTATGGTATGGGATGGTATTGGATATCCCTCTCACACTCCTCTAGTGCGCATTGCCGATATTTTAAATACCCAGTGCTACTCCTGAGGAGTTATAGCCAGTTGTCCTTCCTTTCTGTCAGGGCTTACCAACAGCCGTATTTTAACAGGATAATGCATGACTACAAGTGGCATGCATTGTCTAAGGGTTCATCGTCAATCGCCAGATTGAATTGCTTCCCTTCCTGGCTCTCTAGCCGGGCCTTTCGCCGATAGAAAACATGTGGTTCCTGGTTGCTCAACAATTGTCTCAGATTATATCCCCAGCTGCCACACCAGATCAACTTTGGCAACGCGTGGAAGTTGCTTGGTCTGCTATACCCTAAGAACACATCCAAAGTCTCTTAAAATCAATGCCGATACATGTGGCAGCGGTGATCACTAACAATGGTGGCTACTCTTGGTTACTGATTTTGCAGGAACCACACTTCACAGAAGTCTATAAATTTATCATTTGATACTTGGTAAACACATTATCTACAAAATATATTTTTTTGTGATATTTCTTGTCTTTCTTGGTGTTGCAGTTTGTGTGGCCAACAGTGTAAGTATTGATATTTTCCAAATAAACATAGTCACAATGATTATCAAGATGAATATAGGTGTCGCAATTTAAGATTTTTTCCGTAGATATGCAATGTATTTACACCATGTTAACACAATTCTTTGGTCAATGATGTCAAAATCTGGTTTTCTTATAGTCATTGCACTCATTCCTAGTTAATAAGATCTAGATCACTGAGAACCGATTCTGGTATTTTCCATTGTTTTCTAGACCAGGTGCTCACACTTTGTTAATCGGAATTACTGAACTTTGAATTCTTTGGTTGATTCTTTGGTGAATTCAATTCTTTGGTTTTCTTCTGGCTACTGGAGATGCTCTTATTTTGTTCTACCTATATTTCAAATATAGCAAATTCGAAGAAAATTGGGATTTGGCAGGACGCGTTCAAAGCCAAACAAAAAATTATCTACATATTCTTTTTGACAGGCTGGACAAAATCACAACAATGCTAAAGGACATTACGAATTCTGAATTATGTACGCTGGAGGATAAAGCAACTGTTAGGAACAAACTTTCTAAGTTTGCTCAGCCAATTTGAAGTCATGAAAAAGTTAAATGGCTACTGCAGCTATCTATGCAACTTTTTCTACTGCATCTATCTATTAAAGTTTTCTTGTGTTGTATGATCTAGATAAAAAGATTTTCTTTAGCATAACATCCCTAAAGCGGATAATATGGGCAAATGTATTGTACTTAATAAAAGTACAATATTATTGTGCAGCCCTTATGAAATTCATTTTGTACTTTCAGAATCTTTATTGATAATGGATTTTAAGCTTTCATTAGTTATTCTTGTATTTAAATGTGGAAAATAATGCGAAAGGTCCTGAAACTCATTGGGATATGTCTGCATAAGTTTAATATTTTTTTTCGTCTAAGACTGAAGCAATTACCTCAATTTTCCTCAAATATTATTCTTATATATATATATATATATATATATATATATATATATATATATATATTTAATAAGTTAAAATTAATTAATTAAAATTATTAAAATCGATTTAATATTAAGATGATTGGATTCAACATTCTAGTGTAATTTTTCCCCTAGGGGACAATCACCCCAGAATGTTGTGAAATTATTTCATTAGCTTGGGGGGGGGAAGTCTCGCCATGATACTTATTCGGTTATGTGGACGATCGCCGGCATATATTTATTGAATCATTAAAAAGCATTTTTACATTTATACATAACTGGCATTCCAGTTTTCAATTTGGTATCTTTCTTGTAACATCACATTTATAAGATCGATTAAAGGATTTAAGATATTATTTACAGAAATTTTAGACCAATATTTTTTTATAGTCCATTAATTCAGTCTGGATCCTGGTTCGTCCGTTCCTCTCTTAGCTCCTCCTTCTTGGGGCATGATGTTTACAAACAAAACAGTAGTACGTTCATCAGTGAAAAGTAGTGCATTGCAATTAAGTCTTTTAATATTACGATACAATTTTAGATATAATATAATGATTAAATAAAGATGAATTAGAATAACAATTTTTGTGAACATTAACGATTTTGTTTTTATTTATTTGTTTTATTTATTTAAAGTACATCCTTAACCAATTCAATTAGGAAAAATATTTTATTTATCGGTTGTTCAATTTCTTTGAGTTTGTTTAAATTATTCCTAATGATGAATATTATGAATATTAAGCTCATTAATGTACTATCGTTTTTAAAGTATTCTATTATTTCCATTACTGAACTAATTCAAGATACATTATCTGATGTGTTTCTATTATTTTGATGGTTAACTGTGGCTACATTGGTGGTGGTTTGTATTTGTTCAGCAGTATTAGAACTGGCCGCCTGTGCATAGCTCCTGTTACTTTGGGTTCGAGTCCCATGTCTGTTAATACTAGTGTTTGTAGCTGGCTCTCTGCTATTATTTAGTGTTGGGTATTCATTTTGATAATTATTTCTATTTGGTATTTGGTTATTGTTTAAATTTCTATTATCAGTTATTTTAGTTTTAATTTTAGGTGTTTTGGGGCAACCCCTAAAGCTAGCAGGATGCTCTCCTAGACAGTTACAACATTTTGGCTTATCAACTTTACCTTCACTGTTAGTGTTTGTGCATTTAGCAGTATGATGGTCCCCTGCGCACTTTACGCAGCGGGGGGGGGGCATATGACAGTTTGAACTGCCGTGTCCGAAGAGTTGACAATTGTGGCATTGCACTATTCTATTAATTTGTCTATATTTTTCTATCACTATATCAACATAACAGAGATTTGATAGATTATAAATGTCATTAATGTTGTTAGTTTTTTCTAAGTGTACTTGGAAGAGTGGCATTCTTTGTGTTCGGTCCCCACCTCGGGTCATTTGGTTAATTTTTATAGGTTTAAAATTATTTTTAATTAGCTCCTCTTCAATTTCTGCGGGTTCTGCATCTATCGGGAGTCCCCTTATTACGATTTTAATTGGTTTATTTAAGTTAGCATTTATTATCCAATAATTTATTTTTTCTTCGTCTAATTTTTCAGTTAAAGTTCTATGTTCATCCGGAGTGTTTATTAAAAGTTTTAAATACTGTCCTGCGGGTTTACCCGTTACACGGAAGTTTAATTTGCTATTAATATGTTTCAAAAACTCTATAGTTTTCATTTGGGTGGATACTATGACAGCTGGGGGCTTAGGTATTTCTTTAATATTGCCATTTAGGCTTGAGGGAATATGTGGTGCTATATTCATATCTGCATCAACATCAGATTCCAGAGAATCATACCTGTTATCAGTGTTTATGTCTGAAATTTCATTATTTGAGATATCTGATTTTTTAATTTTTTTGTTATATTTCTTTTTTCTATTTTTTTGTTTGGAAAACCCTATATCATTATCCGTTTCTGTCTCCGAAATCACATATAAATGGGGTCTCGCTCTTTTGGATGCTCTAGTAGCACGTGAGTTGTCGTAAGCCTTTCCTTATCGCATGCGGTCATGTTAGGCCTAACTGCTCCCTCGTGCATAGGGGGTTGTTTTGGTACTTTAAAAATGTCACTATTGTCAATAACTACATTTTTACTGGTACTAGGTGTACTAGGATCAACATTTTTTACAATACAACTAGCCACAGTTGTTAATTTTACATCATTATTATCATTTATATTTTCAGCGTTATTACTAGAATTATTGATACTGTTTTCATTATCGTTTACACTACTGTTTTTAACATTTGTGTTACTTTCATTTATATTTTTACCAGAATTATTTATATTACATACATTAATATTTTCTATATTATTTACACAATTATTTACATCTACCTTACTATCAATATTACTTATACTATTAGATACAACAGAATTTAAATCAGTATTTACAGTTTCAGAATTATTATTTACATTTAAGGAAGCATTATTTGAACTCTTTTCATCTACCTTACTACTAATACTATCGTTAACATTTTTCTTATAAAAATTGATACTATTAGGCAATGCACTACAAGTTCCAAAGAATGAGACGCACTCACCTATATTAATTAGTAGTTGAGTATACAGGTATCCAATATATTCCATAGAGATAGCAGGTGCTGGCTTTTTAATTCTAGCAAATGGTAGTAGAACTTGGGTCATCTTTCGCAGTTCCTTAATCTGCACGGCACATTGCATCTCGGGTGGACAAATTGCCTCCATCATCTCCTCAGTAATTCGAGCTGCTATTTCCATGGGTAGTTCGAATCCAAGAACTCCGGCATCATCTAATATGGCTGCTAATGGGATCTCAAACTTGCTACAGATATAGTCCGGATCTAAGTCCCACGAAAATTCCACAACTGTCAAGTCACTAGGTTTATCCATTTTATCAGACACAACTTTATCGTTTTTTGTCGATTTAGTTTTAGCGGATTTTTCCTTGGCTTTTTTATCCATTTTTGTTTTTGGCAAGTTTTCACTACACAACACTGAGTCTGTATTGGTAATTTCAATGCAGTTTTTGTGAATAGCAGAAACGCTAAGTCCAACGTGTTCCGAGGAACTCTCTACGGTAAGGCAGCCGGCCTGGCTGCCGTGATAGTAGCTGGAACCCCCCGGGTCACCTTCCGATGTAAAAACTGCTTAAAGCTAGAAACTTCAATTTCTTCCTTTACTTCTTTTATATTTAAATTGTAAATGGAATGTATTTTATTAATTTCTCTTAAAATATATCACATAAGTAAATCAAATTAAATAATGTTTCAATTTCCTAATTGGAATTTTTTTTTCAAATAAAATTATTTAATAAAAACCATTTATATAGTGTAAATTTTATTAATCAGTAAAAAATTAAGTAAAAAGAAAATTCTGCAAAATGAATTCAGTTATATGAATCGTTAAAAACTTCCTCTCGCTGGTAATCAGATAATTTTTTTATAAAATTTTATGCAAAATATTAATATATATGCGAAGTAAAAGAATAACTTGAGGAGCTGGCAAATAAATGGTTTTTCAATTGCCTTCACTTCAATAATTCGTGAGGTTGAATTGAAATTTCCGCATTAATATTTTTGTTGTGCAAAAACAATTTTCGTCCTGGTCAAATTGGAAATACAATCAAATTACAGTATTAGATAAGCAAACCACAACCATACAAAATAATATTTTCAATCTTTTAATTTTCGAATTAAATATATTTAGTTTTTACGAAAACAAAATTATCTCGGTATAAATATTTTTAAATTACAATAATTGAAGTTTTCTTTCGGTATATTTGCGAGCTATCCCACATTTTATATATATATATATATATATATATATATTTTTTTTTTTTTTTTTTTTTTTTTTGCGAGCTTTCCCTCCTTTTTGGTTTATTTTTTTTTGTGTGTGTGTGTGTGTGTGTGTGTGTGCTCGTGCGCGTGCGCGCGCTACATTATTGCTCTCCTTTCTTTTTCAGTATCATATGTTTTCAAGTATCAAGAAAATTTAAATGAAGAACGTTTTTGGAAATGAGGGTTTAAAGTATATTGATTTCAAAACTTTTGAAATATGTTTGCTATTTCTGGTAGAATTCACTCTTTGATTTATTTAATGCATTAATCTCAAATCATTTTTCGGTATCGTACATTTATTAAGTGTTATGTAAAAGAATTCGTCGCTGCTTTCAGTAATTCGTGTTTTCTTGACCATCTCGAAATTAACATTAAATTTTTCTCGATTATCCAAATGATAAAATTTTAAACTGAATGTGGCCTCAAATAATAGATTTGAAATACAATTTGGATAAATATATTTAAGAATCATTTAATATTTAAACAATATTTTTAAAACTAAGAAAGTTTATAACATATATGTTTTCTCTTAATTAAATTTTTCTTAAATATGACTTTAACTAAAAGCAAACATCATATTAATTTTATGTAACTTTATTTTATTCCTGTTATGATGATTAGTATCAGTGAAACGCAGATAAACTAATTCCTCCCAATATCAGATAATGATGATTAGGGTAAGATGAATACATAAAAGTCTTACTTTTAGAGAAGTAAATTTAAAAACTATTCAGTGTTTAATTTAAAATTAAGAACTTCTTGCTCTTGAAGTCTTTTAAGTGGCAGAACTTTTTAGATAGATTTCTTTGTATATATTTATTTATTTTAATTATAGATGAGGAAATTTCGTAATTCTACCGGTTTCAATATTTTCCCCCAAATGTTTCTTACCCATACTCTAATATTAATTCTTTGACTGCCGTAGAAATATAAAAATTAATGACTATCATCAACCAAATCATTTTAAAGTTCAATATGATCTTTCATGGCAAATGGTTGGATCCTTTTGTAACAGCTTTTTCTAGACAAAATTTGTAATGCTTGCTTATTTTATTACTTTCTAATTCAAATAAAGAAATACCGTTATCTTTTTCAGCATAGACTCCATTTATCGGGTCAAGTCTTGGATTTTTTAAGGAAAATATATTGTCTAATACCATAAATCTAATCTTGGAAAGGAGCAAGAAAATGGGAAGAAAATTTTAGCATGCAGCTCTAGGTGACAATTAAACCGAATTGTACATTTGAAGGGCACTACGGATTTCGTTACAGTGAATTGTTCAACTATGATATGCTAGAGAATATAAGAAAAATTAATGTTTTTGAAAAAATATATTAAATATTCGTTAAAATATTCTAGATTTGAATGTAAATTTCTGAAAATATATTAATCTCATTTATACATAAGAAACATTAAAAATAGAAAAAAAAGAAGAATTAAAAATAGAAAAATAATAATGAAGGAATTGAGTGTAATTGATAATTTAAAAAATCACAAGTATAATGAAATCCATCAAATAATAAATTAATTTTGTTAATTTTTTTGTAACGATTAGTTCACAAACATTTAGAAACTAATTTAAAAATGCTCTTATATACATAGATATGTGTCCAAATTTTACATCTCTTACATTTATTATGGAGGCTATCGGATAAGCACGACTGAGTGAGAGTCTATTCAAGATAAGAATGTAAACAAATTGAAGATAACACATCATATTTCCTCAGAAAATCTTTATCTTAAGATTCATAGCAAATTGTGTAAAATGTATGGCAGTTTGTGAAATGTCAGGGAATTAGCCAATACCCATTATTCCCATTCTAAACGTTATGTTAAGAATATGATGTTAAATTAATTCTGAAGGAATATTATGTCACTATGTATAATTTACCTGCGAATCACTAATTAATATTTGTACCCTTGTTTCGTTAAAAGCTAATAGATTTGATAAAAATATCACTCTGGGAAGGAACAATTGTAATAAAGTGTTTGATCTGATCATTTATTTTGATGTCGGAATATATAAATTCGAAAAAATATGAAAATGAGATTGTTATGAAATTAGCTCAACAGAACTCACTTATTTCCTTGTAACTACTATGATATACTTACCCAAGCGAACTCGTTTCGTTGTATTTACGGTAACGAATTTATTACATAAGTTGACAAACTGCTTAGTTAATTTCTTATTAAATTCACAACATGGAATGGTATTTTAATAATATATTTGCTTATATTTCGAAATATTATAGCACGAAACATCAAATACATGAAATAGCGTATTATGAGCTATTATCCATATAACAGCTATTTTATCTGTTGTATTTTCTCCCTGCATGCGAACGCAATTTAATTTTTTATTTTTTTTTAAGTCCAAGCTATTAATATCATAAAAAATATATAGTTCTTTATTTTTTATAAATATTACCTAAATGACTACAATTCAGTTTTTTAATCTTCTTTATGACATGATCTTTCAATACAAGACTTGTTTATGGAGTAAGTGCAAATATACTGGGATTTATATCCAAATGTCTTAATTTTTCTATTAAAACTTTTTTTCATTTTTTTTTTTTTGTAGAATGTATTGCTAGTTTCAAGGAGAAATTAATATTTTTGCTTTTCTCTCTCTAGGGTAATTTTTATACAGGAGAGCCAATTCGGCAAGTATGGGTAATAAGGGGTTTTGCATTTATAGAAACATCAATTCACAAACTAAGCGGGAGTATCTTTGAACCCACAGATTATAGAATTAATGGGCACAAGCAAGTGGATAACTGATTCTTCAGTTATCCACTCGACTGAAAGGCTATAGTGTACATCTATTTCTTTGTTTTACGAAAAAAATTAAAGGTATACGTGGCTAAAATAAAGTAATATAGATATACATAAGGTCGCACAATTTAATTTTTGTGGGGTTCCTAATTTCAAAATGAAGAATCTCTTCATTTTACTTCTAAATTCTTTAATACTAAAAACTGCATCAGGATTGCACATTTATGCTAAAAAAATTACCATTTGTAAAAAAATATCACAAAGAATATTATATATGATATGTAATTTCATTATATTTACGATAATATATTATTATTTCTATTAACCAATGGTTAATAATAAAATCATCAAAAGTTAATGAAAATTTTTACTAAGTATGAAAATTTGAATTACAGTGCACTCAACTTTCGTAAAATTTTAGCGTAATAAGCAAATATTTCTACAAATTATCTTACGGAAATGCAAATAAAAACGAATCTGCTCTTACAATATATATATAGAGAGAAAGAGCAGGCTTTCTCTCATATTTTCAAAACAGTCTAACAAATTTACACATTATTATAAGAACATTTTCTAATATAGTCTTGCTAATACCCATAAATATTTCTTTAAATGTGTATGTCTGTAGAAAAATAAGTGAACTTACATTTGTATTATATGATAAAAATGAATCATTTTTTTATTGCAAAATTTGTTTGTCATCAGAGTAATTAAATAATCAATTTCGTTAAACATAGACCTCAAATAAATGTTTTCCCCTAAGTCTTAGATTCGAATAGTATAAAATTAAATAATTGTTTCAATATTTTGTATTTTTATTTAGAACAGTTAAATTTCTTAATATTAAGAAAAGCAACTTTATTAAGTTCTTGAAATAATTAATCTTTTCTTCGTTTCTTATATTTATTTAGAATCAGTTTGATTATCTTAGAATTTTTGTTAACATATGCATTTATGTATAAATATTATTCATATAAACACTTATTAATTTTATATTAAGGAATTTTTCACATTATTTGATGAACATTTACACACATTTAATATTATATAAAGAATTTTCACACTATTTGGGTTTCATTCGAATATTGTCTTATTTAAGCCACTTATTAGCTATACATACGTGTTCGTGGAATGCAAATGTCTCTTCTGAATGAATCTGTGTAATACGTTCAACCAAATATGTGCAATATTTTCAACAAATAAGGAATGCAGTCAATGGTATTTAGTTACTAATATGAGAGAAAATGCAAACATAAAATTATATCAAAATAGTATTATCACTATAAATTATTTTTTCCTTCGTTAAATTGAATTTGTATGAAATGCTTCAAACAATTACTGCTTTAATCAAAATATAATAAATATACTTTGGTTGTATATACTTTATTTATATAATTTTATTTATAAATATTTATAGTATAAATATACTTTATTTATTTTCATATCTTTCATTTCAATTGTTTTGATCTAGATATCTTTTTCAACAATATTAATTACTGCTTGAAAGAAGTTTCTAATGTATTTGAATTGATAGTTAATTGGAGTGATGTTTTTTATGCAAAAAACAGAGCAATAGAGGTTTTGAGGAGGAATTTCTTATGTCGAAATATAGGAAATGAATAAATTTACAAGTGTTGTAAAAATATCTAAAAAAGAAATATTCTTTAACAATAGCATACAAGTTATAACGAAATTTGAGTATCTAGTGATTAAGTTTCATTAAATTGGGAGATTTTCAACAGATGTACCTTTTTAATGTTAAAAATAATTATTAGAAATTTCAAATAAATAGCAAAATTACTTATAATAAAAAAAATTTCAAAGAATTTATATTGTTTGTTATTTTAATATTTTTAGTAAATATAATGACTCTTGGGAATATTTTAAACATACTCTTCAAATTTCATTAAGTTGTAAGTAATAAGTGTACACACACATTTCTTAGAAATTTCAAATGATATCTGACCAGTTAAATGCATTTCGTTTCACATGTGGTTTCAATTTCATGCTGCCTGCCAACAAAAGCAAACAAAACCCAGAAGAGGGGATGCGTTTGTAACGATAACAGATAGGGGATGTTTCACCAATACATCATGATCAGTGTTCTTTTTGAAATAGGTAAGGACTCGTTAAGAAAAGACATTAACAGATACATCACAATCAGGAATACACCCGCAGAAAATCTCTTGTTGTCCTGTCTGTGAATTCAAAGAATAGGGTGTTCCTGGTATTGAAATTTGACAGTGGCGTCGAAATAGCCTGAGGAGACGATTTTTGAGGAGAGGATTTCACATTTCAAATGGTCAACCTCTGAGTTTCGTACCCAGGTGTACTAGGGTACTGATTACTGTTAACTAAACTTATTCTTGAAGTAGGCTTGCTAAAACTTGTTCTAAAAAAAGTGGAGTGCTTGTACAGTTGAAATTGAACGTACCTTATATTTTTGAACGTTTTGTATATACCTTATACTACCATTATAAAATGGGTATTAGATTTTCTAACCCCCTAAAAGGAAATCAAGAACCCAGAGAAAAGTAAGTTAATATTTTAATTTCTTTCTGTTAAAATGCATAGCTTTAAATCCGTTAATATCCGTTAAAATGCATGGCATTTGTTAAATGGCAACCAGGAAATATTTTAATAAAATTAAATTAGACATAATCCGTAAAGGAATAATATGTAATCCTAACTATTTTATTACTTTCTTGTAGATTTAAAATGCTATATTCATATTTATTAAGTATATGGTAGAGTTCGACATTAACGTAAAACATAATTCTAGTTTTGATAACGATTCATTGAAATTACTAGTTTATTGAATACTATATTGATTGGACACTAATTTGAAAGGTGCATTTATTATTATTATTTTAGCATTGTTTAAAATATTGAAAACTATGCCATGTGGTTGATGTTGAAATTTTAGTAGAAAGAATTTAATAAAATTTATTTATAACATAAATATTAAAACCTTTCTACAAGTAATGCTTTTTGTTCCGTAGTAATCACTATAATAATTTACAAATATTTTAATGAAAAGTATTTTATCATTAAATCACATTTTTAAAAAGTATGGTTATGAAATACATAACAAAACAATATTAGCCCAGTTAAAGAAATTCTATGTTTAAGTTTTTAATCTTCTACTAACTATATACATGAACTATATGCAAATTTTATTGTTTAAATTGTATTATTGTCATAATACTGATTATTTTCTATTTGTTACCCAAATTATTTACAATTTTTATTGTAAAAATCATGTTTGATTTTTTTAACAAATGTAAGTAGGATATTCATAAAATTTAAACACTTTCTCTGCAGTAAACTATTATAATTATCAAAGAGAATTAGATTCTTCTTGGTGGTAATTGTACAATGTTTAAATATTAAGTGTATGTAAATAAATTAACTATATTATTGATTGTTGTTATAAAGTATATATCAACACTGTTACCAATATGTAGAAGGATAAGCTATATCATGATTTTCTCAATCTTTTATCTTAATAATACAATTAAAAATGTCGATTTTTTTCACGCAAATCTGTGTCCAATTCTCTGACTAAATATGATAGTTAAAACACGATAATAATTAAAATATGGAGTTTAGTTCTGTCATAAATATGTTACAAGGTATCTAGAAATATTTATATTAGTTCTTAATATATGTATTAGAGTAAAGTGATTTATTTTATTTATGTTTTTACTCTTACGTCTTTATTTCGCTTGGCGATCGAAATTGAACTCATAAAAATTTTAACTGCATGGGTATTCTTGATTTAATAATGTTAATTGTTGATTCAAAAATATATTTCAGTTCTCTGGTTTTTAACAAATTTTTTCAGTAGAAAAACTAATTAAATTGATGTGTTATGTTGGTATAACTGCTTTTTTATTTTTAACATAAACATGTTTAAATTTATATATATATATATATATGTATATGTATGTATATATATGTATATATATGTATATATATATATATATATATAGATAGATAGATATTGACGATCCTCATTGTGTTGTTATTGAAAATTTCTAACCACGCGGAAAATTCTTGTTTTAAAAAGAGTAAAATATTTCAGTCATTTGACTGAATATTTAGTCTCCAATCAATTAACGAATCTGTAAAAGAGCTTTTTTTTAAAGTAGTTAAACTGAAGCTTTGTGTTGCTTTTACATTCACATTTTACCTGCGAATTTTCAATAATTAATATCTGTGTAGTGTATGAGTTAAATATTAACGTTTAAAATACGATTAATTTTTAAATTATACTATTAAGTGAGTTATCTTAAAAGTAAGATGAATAAGCAAAAGTTTTGAATTTATTTAAAAGAGAGGTTGAGGCATCGTATTTAAATATATTTGGAAATATTTTTTTAAAATGCAAAATATATTTCCATATATGATGAAACCTTATTATTTAGAGTAGTACAAGGCAATTTAGTTAATGAATTTAAATTGCTCAATAAAAATATTCATATTTCTATCAACAAATTCCTTAAATTTTGTCTCTGCTAATTAATTTAATTAATCCATAAATGTTAATAATGATTTAATAGAGATTTATGTCATATGAAAAAATGCATAATTTCATTTTTACACAGGATAAATGCTTAAGAATTAATTCACTTAAATATAACTTCTAGTAGACATTTCATTTTCTTAGAAACACAATCTTAAGTACCCCATAATATTTAACATAATATTTATTAAATAATAATGTTATTTCATCCTAAAGATTTCTAATTATCATTTTATATAACAGTTATTAGTTTCTAGTTTTATATTTTATGATTTCAATTGAATATGCAGGCATAATTTTATTTAAAAAAATTTTACGCATAAGTTTACTGACTAGAACTTAAAAAAACTGTTTCATAAGTATCCGTAACAAATTTACAAGAAAAAATATGCCAATGGCATAAAAATTCTTTTATAATCTAATGAGTATAATTTTTTCACTTACCGTATGAGTATAATTTTTATCGCTTAGCCGCTCATAATGATTATTATTTTAACAACTTACTCTTACATGTTTAGTCGTTTAATTAAAAAATAAGTGCAGGAGCATTAGTAGTTACATTAAACAAAATATACATAACATACAGCAAAGAATAATGGTTATTTTTTTAAAAGTTTTGACGTCAATTGATATAAGAAAATAATTTTGATAAAGAAGATTTAAATATATTTCTGCTCAATGCATTTGTTTTTCCGTAATGATTTACTGAAGTTGAAAGAGGAAAAAGAGAATTGCTTTCAACTGTTCACGATTAAGTATCTTATTTGAGAATTCATTTGGATCTTGAAAAGACGTTAACATTTATGGTTGGAAGGAAAGCATTTAAGCAGGGAACTAGTTGACGTAGGTAATTTAATAAATTTAAAATAATAACGTATTTTTTTAAAATTATATACTAACTTTGAAGTGTTTCGTCAAATTTCTATCAAATATTTAATACAATTTTTGCAGTTGTTATTGTGTATAAGAATAAAAATGTTTAATCGTGTAATCGAATAAATAAGTTTTTTCGTGAAATTACTTCTACTACTTTGGGCAGTAACTAGGTTTACCTAATTGGTGTATTTTAACACTGTGATTTCCAGTGGCACAGTTTTTAAATCATATTTAAATATGATTTAAAAACTGTGTGCTTCACAACCCTTTATTATGAAGATATGCAATTGCATATCTTGATAATAAAGGGTTGTGAAGCGTCACATCTTGTGTGAGTAATTGAGAAGGTGACTACATTTTGCTTCACTTAGTTGCTGAAACTCCGTGCGTGGTGATCTACGTTAATCTGTTATGTCCAAAGTTATTCTGCTGGTGTGAGGTGAATGTCGAGAGCTGGATGCCAGCTTAGGTGTGACCTTGCCATCTAACCATGGTTTAAAACTACGAGCTGCTTAGTTACAAGCAAATGTTCCAAAAAACCTTGTTAACCTCAAAAAACAGTCCGAGATTCACACGCAAAGCAATGTAACTTCTTTCAGATTCGCTTTGTAAAAAGGTTTAAAACAGTTTTCATGTAGATTTTTAGGTCTTGTGTGAAGCTACGACTGCTGACATGCTGTCAAGTTTGATAATTTTTCGACATTCTCGACGATGTTGTATCCATGCGAGGTGCATCTGTAGCATCCAAATACGCGAACGGAATCGACGAAACCAAAATTGTGCGTAACAGGTTGTTACAGTCATATATAAGACGATAAACACCTTTCACAATTTTAGCCACCTGGTTAGCATTTTCGCCATTATAAAAGAAAAACTAAAATCTATCGAATTTTCTGTTTGTTGTCTTCTATTTTTAAAACCTTGTACTCATAACTGAATTGATCAAACAAAAAACCGCAAGAGAATATTTTAGTGTCAAATGTCACCTTTCCAATGAGCATAAATTTGAAATTGTTTGATAGATACCTCACGAGATAGCGATCACTACAGACGATTACCCAAAAAATAATGGATAACTTTTTCCCCAACCTTATATTTACAATCTTAGCTCAAATAACACGCATTCCAGAAAAATAATTTTTCATAACTGGAAAAGGTTTCCTTTGTGAGTTGAAATTGGATATATTTCTGAAGTGTTTGCTATTCTAACCAGATGATCCTTTCAGATGGGCATTGGACAACTTTGAATCTTCCATTGAGTCTTCTATGAGTCCTGATGCACCGAAAGGAAAGAAATTCGCTTCGCCACAGAAGCGAGTGGATGAAGCTTTTAGAGTTTTGTCTTATGATGACAAAGAAGGTAAGAGACTTATCTCGATTATTTTTAAGCTATCAGGCCGTAATTGGTTAATCAAAACATTGATAACTTTCAAATAATTTTATTATCTTCTGCATAGTGATTGTCAAATTTTATTCTTTACATATTTGTAGAGAGATTGAATGAGTTTTAATAGTTAATAATAATTTAATAGTAAATAAACACTTTAAAAATTTAATATTAAATTAAACATATATGGCATCTTGTTGCTTTGTCATATACTTCAACTACTGGTTTTGCATTGAAACTTGTTTTGATCTTTATAAACAAGTTTTTTTTTAAGAATTGCCAGTGTAATAACGATGATTTTATTACTTAAATTTTAACTGCTTATTTGATATTTTTTCCTCAATTAAATTGAATTACTTTATTTGATAATGCATAAATATATTTTGATGAAGTAACAAGCGTTATCGCTGAAACTGAGACTGCTTTAAGGAACAATCATAAAATTTGAATTTTTATTGAAAAAGATGCATTTTAGAGGTTCCAAAGCAAGTTAATGTTAAGTTTCAAATAGATGAAATTTCCCCCTTCTAATCAAATTTTTGAAGTAGAGAATAAAGGAGAAAATTTATAATAAGAAACTAATAAAATAAGGAAATTAGTTTTTATTTTAACTGGCTGTCATTAACAAAATAGTAAAAAATAATGTCTCTTAAATGCTGTATATTTATGTTAGAGAAAAATATTTTATAGGAAATGAAAAATATCAGTACCAGCAATAAAACAATTATTTACTCTTTTGTTTACAATGAAAATGTAAATACTAATATATTATTCAATTTCGAATATACTCTTTATTTCAAAATTAATTTAATAATTTTTAAGCTCAATTATTCCGTTGGAAAAATTTGGAAAGCATAACTGCGCCAGTTACACGATTGTTAAAGCAGATTATTTGTGTAATAATATTTAGTTTAAATTAAATTCAATATGCTAAATTAAACATTCAAAGAGTAATCTATTGTAGTTCTTTATTAATTATAAATATGATATGGGTACAATATTTCGGTACATTTTTTTAGTAGTCTTGACTTTTTTATATAGTGTAGAATTAAATGTATGCTTATCAAATTCTGTGATAACTAATCTGTGTAAATAATTCTTTATGCATAATTTTTTTTTCAATTTTAATGAAAAGAAGAAAATATCATGGCTTCTATTTCAGGGAGAACTATAATATAATATTATTCTTAATTTTCTGAGATTTAAATGTTATATAAGCGAATATAATGTAAATTACGTGAATCTATTTTGATCAACGAAGGTAAGTTTCTCCAGGGATTAAAGTTTTAAATGTATTTTCCTTTTATTTAATTTTCCTAAGCAGAAGATGGTATACTCCTAACGATAAATCATATATTGCACTGTATTATAAAATATGTACTTGTGTATTGATCAATTCTTCTTTTATGCATGCAGTTCTACCTTTCTTTTTTGAAGACCATTCTTTCTTTTTATGAGTAAGGAATATAATTCATTTGTGATTCTACATTTCTAGAGATTTCTTCAAAACATGAACATAATAAGTTTTGTAATCTGAAGTGCTAAAACATTTAGAAAGAGGATAACTTTAAAATTAGATATGTTTTTTATATTCAGTAGTATATTTAATAATACAAGCCATTTTTGGCAAAAAGATTATATTATTTCTACGATCTGAAGTGCATCTTGATATGAAAGGCGTCTTGAAATATTTATAATATATAGAAAAATATTAGTACAAATATTTATAAATTAAATTCTAAATGTGTTTTACATTTTTGAAGACATTTATTATACATTTGTTTAAATCACGAAAATATTGCATGAAGATATTTCATTTAAAGTTTAATTTTTTTGTTGTTATGTGCCAATATATTTTTCAATTTAGGGGTTTTAAAGTTTAAATTATTTTTAACATTAAATCTTGATTTCAGAGACTTTATTTAATGGTAAATTTAAAATTTGCTAATTAAAGCAAGATATTGTGAAAATAACAGTAATAATGAAATAATTTATAGTCAATCCATCTCTCAGGGGTTAAAAATAATTAAAAAATAAAAACATTTATTTTTTTTAGTTCATTACTTAAAATTTGATATGGAATCACTCTTAAAAAACTAATATATTGAATACATTACAATTAAATGAAAAAAAAATTGTAGGCAATAAATAGATTTAAGAATTCAAAATTTTAGGTATTCATATTTTATATTCAATTTTGTTTTTAAATTGTTTTCGATTCAAAATCTTTTCACATTAATGTAGAGAACCCACTCTTTGATAATATTGCTGAAAGTACAATCATACAAAAAAAAAAAATGATATTTCAATGATTTATTCCTGAAAGTGAAACAAAACACTAGATTCTTTACATTAAAACATAATAAGGAATAATAGTCTAAGAAAAATATTTGGTAATAAAATGATTGTGTGAAAATTTTTTATTCGACTTTTGTTATGAATTTTATTCAATAGTTCTCTTATATATATATATATATATATATATATATATATATATATATATA
>JAPDSC010136913.1:19023-29759 GCA_026290005.1 Latrodectus geometricus
TATATATATATATATATATATATATATATATATATATATATATAACTACTTAGAAAATTTCTATATGATTATCGCTTTATCTGCTTATTATTTGCTTGAAATATTTTTTCAAATAATTTTACTTTAGACCTGTAAATTTATTCACTGTTAAAGGATGACTTAATTGATTTATACGAAAAAATCGTATTGATACTCTATGAAATCGAAGACAATATTCTTATCTTGGGTTCTTTTCTTCTTTTTCTTTTTTTTTTTTTTCTTTCTTTTTTTTTTTCCCAGTACGTATGAGAAATATTTAAAGAATTTAACTTTTATCACATTAATTTAAATTTCCATTTTTAATTCAAATTACAAAACAATATAATAACAATATATAGTACAATGGTAATTTTACATAATATTTTTAAAAACATTACACACGTTAAATTTTACTTTTATGATAATTTAAGTTTCAATATTATAAAATGTTTCTACAGCGAAATTAATTTGAATGTGACAATTAAGCATTTAATTGTTTCAAAAATGCCTATTTTACTTTAATAATCCCAGACAAATGCATTAAAAACTTGAAGCGAGTTTCAAACAAAAACAAACTAAATTTCTTTAGAACAACTAAAAGGTTAAATTATCACAGTGAGATTATTTTATATCTAAATACTTAATTAAAAAACAAAGGGGAATCAATGTAATAAATAGTTTCAATAATCCCAGATACGCATTTTTTTATTTTTAGTTTATTCATTCTTTAAGATTTGAATTTTTAAAATAAAGGTACTTTATTTTACCTGTTGTAATTAGAAAATTTCGAAGTATAAATAAGCAATGCTTTTCAAATTCAAAAGACATGAGTGACGAAGCTTTTTGGAAAGAGTGACGTTAACGGATGGATAAAAACATATATTGTGTCAATTTTAACTTTTGCAACATGCCAACATTAAAAAATATAGGTTGATCATAAAATATTTATAAAACTGTATATTTTTGCATGTGACTCTAATGGAATTTTAAAAATACAATAAATAAAGCAAAAATATTAACTTACTTTTATTTTTAATATCTATTTCGAAAGATTCAGTCGGTTAGCTTTCGTTTCCTAGGGAAGCGTGTTCAATTTGAAACATATAATTTTGAACAACTATTCAGCAGATGAAGTTTAATAATTGTTATCAACTATGTGGACTTTTATCAAAGTATTCATTTTATAATGAATTATTAAAATTGCTTTAAAAATCGGGAATTTATATCCACATTAATATCATGTTTAACAATTTATAATACTCAAAATAAAAAATTTATTCACACACAAATGTTGATTTAAACTTTATAGCAATACCGAGCATCGTGAACGCGTTTGGAAAGTCTCATTTATGCTACAAATTTTCAAAATTAAATATATTTTGGATTTCTTCTACTTGAAATCACTTTCCTTTTTTTTTTCAAATTTTCATAATTTTTTATAAATTTTTGCGTGTTACTCTTAAGTTTTGAAGTGGCACGCATGCCATTGTTTGCTCATTCATGCCATTGGGCTTCAGGATCGTGAATCTCAAGAAGAATCATTTCTACTGCTATTTTTTCAACAGCAAAGTCTAGTGTCTACTGCCAAATTATTTTAGCTAAGTAGTTAGCTTTCCGTTCATAAGCCGCATTTGCACTTCGAGTAAATCAAACTTTTGTCTATTCTACTTTTTAATAATGTGGTAATTTCAATATTCGAATTCAAAGATGACGTAATAATGAGAAGGAAGCAGGATTTTGTTTTTAGATAGTTTTTATGCTTTTTAATGTGTGTCGTAAATACTGAAAGATGACTTTCTTTCAGGCAAGACTGAAACCGGACCCAAAACAAGTGCCGGAGAAAGGATGCAGCGTATCCATGAGTCTGACGTAAAAATAATGTATGGATCGCCATCAATCAAAAGGGAGAATCCCTGGGAACAAGCTCAGTTGCCTTATAATTCGAAATTCACCCCCAAACAACAAAAATGAAAAAATGAGTTGGTTTATGCTTAATTTATATCCATGAATTAGCTAAACATCTTTGCAATGAGTTAAAAAAAAAAGGTTGAACATGTAATTATAGGCCATTCGATTTTCTTCGACTTATAATAAATTTGGTTCACCTTCATTCATTTGTGGTTTTCTTTTATGAATCCAAAGGATTTCATGAAACACATTTGGCGGAAGTTTTGTTAAGTATGCCGAACGAAATACAAATAGGATAATTTTTAAACAACAACAGATTGTATTTATTTTTTCTTTCTATATGCATAAATTACTTTAGATATTCACCAAACCCAGAGCACTAAATCAGGTTAATATTTCAAATGCTTTTTTTTGTTTTCAATATTTTAATTCTTCCCACTAGATATTAATGTTTTTTTTAAAAGAATGCTGACAAGTAATATTTAGATTGTAGTCCAAATACATAAAATGATTCGAAATTTTCGCTATTTTTAACGTCACACTTAAGATTAGATTATCCAAGTGTTTTATTTCTTTGCTAAGTCGCTCCTAAAATTATTACATAAGAATTTTGAGAAGCTTGGAATAAGATAAGAACTTCGACTAGAAACATAAATTTATGATCTAAAAAATCTTATTTATGCAATGCTTTACTCATGTATTTTGTTTCTTTAAAGTGCGAATTTTCATAAATGCCTTATATTCAAAGTAAAACTATGCTAAATAATAAAATATTCATCATATAACAGTAATAAAATAAAATTACAAAGTGCATATTTTCTGACTTCTGTGGCTCTATGCGTAATGAGTAATTTAACAAGATTAATTTTTTTCTTTTTCACCAAACAAAAGGAACATAATAGAAGACATAGAAATTTGATATTTCATAAATTTTATTAATGACCTTAGGAAGTTTATGCTTACAAATTTTGTTTCCAATATAAAATTTATGTATGAATCATATTTTAAATTTGAAGCTCTAAATTTCCTCAATTTTGGTATGATACGTTATAAATATAATTATTTTTTTACAAGAAATTATGTATAACATCATCTTAAAAATTAATTATAAAATACTATTTCAAATAATTTTATAACAAATTAGGTATAAATGCAGTTTATAAAAAGAAATTCCCACGAAATAAGGCAGTTCTAGATTGCCCCTTCCCCACAGACGCTTTGTTATGTTTTGCTTTCGATAAACTTGTTACTTCCGGCCTGGAAAATGTTAGTCATGGTCAATTGCCACTTTGGTTCACTATAAGCAAACATTACCAATTTGACTCACTGTAAGCAAACACCAGAATACGCTGAAGAGAAAACAGAATACTCTTGACAGCGGAATATTACTCAGTTTACTTGCGAAAGTATTTTATCTGTGAATCAAAATTTTGCAGATTACTGTCTTTATGTCCGTTTCTATCTTGATTAAGTTTAACTAACTTAACTTTTATTTGTCTTTTTTCTTTCTTAATTAAATTTACAATTTTTATTTTTAAAACCACTATTAAAATTAAAACAATCTTTTAATTAGCAAACTTAAGTACTCTTGTTTACTAATTAAGATAAAGTTACATTAATTAGTATGCATCATTTAAGCGAAGCGAAAATCATTAATGATGTATAGAAAATTATTTTAAGATATTCGAAAAGTTTAATTTTATTCCCTTCTTAAGCACGTGTTTAATAACTTTTAAAAATAAATTCGATACACTGATTTGATGTTTTAAAAAGTTTTTGATTAATAAAGATAGTTTTGAAAGAATTTGCTATAGATTATCTTCCGAGAACAAAATTTCGGAAAATCATGTTTAAATACAAAATGCTCTGGAATACAGTTTTATTGGCTGGCACCAACATATTTTATTTATAATATAATTCATTCTATAAAATACTTACACGCAAAATTTAATAGTTTAACTAAAATAATTTAAATTAATTAAAAAAATTATACTAAGTAATAAACTTTTTTCTTAAGATGAGAGTATGTCCTTTTTCGATTATTATTAAAAAATCAATATTAAGGTAAAGAATAGATTGTTTAATCATTTTATTCAGTAGTGAATATTATGAATGTAAAAGAATATACGTAATTTTTGCAAAAATGAAGCAAAGGAAGACTCTTGTTGAATAATAATAAACTTTCAACTAAGTAAACTTTAATAGACCAAGAAAAGTATATTTCTGATATATCCAACATCTATTGAAAAGTCAAAATATACAAATATTTTAACATGAATAAGTTAATTAGTATTAGTAAGAAAAGTTTATTTTCTTAAGAATAAAAAAATTGAGTTTTATGGGAATAATATTGAAACATATCATTGCTTCTTCAGTGATGACTATGAAATGTTTTTCTTTTATTAGTGTTTAGACAACTCACGTGTAATTTAAACAATTCTTTTCCAAGTTCCTTTCAGGAAAAATATAAATAATTCAAATACATATTATGCCAATTTAATCATCACGTTTGAAAGTATCCTCTAGCAAAACGTATAGAGAGTCAAACGTATAGAAGCTAAATAATACAATGTAAAACAACAGTAGTAAATCTAGATCAAATGACAATTTAACAAATAATAAACTTTAAAAGGTAATAATATAACTTTTCCTAAAACTTATGAAGTTTTCACTATTTTTTTGAAGTTGAGACATTTTCCGATCTAAAAGAATGATTTTGTAAATTCAGAGAATTTCGTCATATCACTTGCTTAATCATAGTTTTCATTAATAGAAATATTTCTCGTGTAAAAACATTTTCCAACGTAAGAAATAAACCAATTGATTATTTTTTTAGACTTATCTTACATAGTTTTTTTGACATCAAATTAAAATATAAAAATAAAGAATATTGCAAGAAATTGTAAATCAAATTTCAGAAGTCAATTAAAAACGAAGAAAAATAATTTTAAAGTTATCTAGTAAACATTTATAAATTTAAAATTCGATTTAATGATGAAATAATTTCAATAGAAATAAATAATAAATCATAAATAGAAATATATTAGTAAAAATTCATAATGTGTAATAATTGTTAAATAATTTTGTAATTAAAAGTAAATCTAATCTACTCTCATATTGTTTAACCCTTAAAATTACTTTATTTATTATAGTAGAGTTATGAAGTCTTCTATGAATGAATGTAAGAAATTTTTTGAAAATCATCGAAATTATCTTCTCGAAATCGATCTTTTTTCTATATCCTTTAAAATTATTTGTTAATCTACATAGAATAATTTCGTATAATAGATACAAACTAAAATATATGCAAATATATTAACACCGATAGATGTTTACTGAAAAAAATAGTAAATTAAAATAAAGGTTAAATTTACGTAGTATAATGTAAGTATTCCAAAGTATATGTGTCATCATTTTTAACTGCAATGCATTATTGCACTATAATTCTACTTATGAAGTGACTATGGCCAAAAACGATACCTAATTATAGAGTTTCACTCTTTAAATATTTATTTAATGAATAATTTTATAACTACCTGCACTCAAGTTTAAGTTAAAATGTTTTATTTATTTTAATTTATATCAGATTTTAATGTGTTTAAATCTACTGTAGGATAATACTTTCCTAACATTTGTTCTTCAAATTTTGATGATAAATTCAAGAAGTTCGAAAAACGGTTTTAAATTCACATTCAATAAAATATACGATGAGGATTTTTGCTAAATATTATTAAAAAGCGTGATATCTGAATTTCGTAAGTATTTTGTTTCAATTTTCAATCATTTTACGCTTTTTAAATATATTCAAGATATTTACTTGTGATGATCATTGAATTTCATTTTTTAAAGATTAATAATTAAACTCCAGTAATCCATCATTTCGAAATAATATGTTGAATGTAGAAAAAAACCATGCATATCTTTCAAAAAGTCATAACAATTTGTAGTTGGAACTGTTGTTCGTAAAAGTTGCGGATGGATGTAGAATATGAAAATAATTTTTTTAAGAACATTTACTTGTACATTAAAGTGATTTTCAGAAATAATTAAAAAAAAAAAGCGATTATCATGTTAAAAATATTGGGAAAATAACGCTTTTTTTGCAGTAACTTGATAATATTCGTTTTTTAAAATTCCTAAATGCATTCGCATTTAGGAATTTGCATTTTTAAACATGCCTGATATATTGAGAGATTTTGCTTTAGTGGGCTCGTGAATGATGAAACGTTAAATTAAAAATAACTTTGAAAGAAATAAAATATAATTTAATATTAAATACAAGATTTCTTTCATTATTAAATAAAACAATGTTTTCTATTTTTCAAACATGAATTGAATAAAAAATTCTGGGTTTGATCTTGTACTTGCGTAATGATGTGTGAGTGTTTATAAAAAAACGGAATATTATCAAACGCCATTTTACTACCGTGCACTTTATTTCTATCAAATAAAATTACAGGTCATTACGTAATAACATTTTATTTATCTAAAATGAGAGATTTTAAACCATGTGCAGTTTCTTTCTGTCATTAGCTGTATAATATAGTCTACTGTTGTCTCATTTCACAATAGTAGACTATATTATACAGCTAATGACAGAGAGAGAGCTAAGCTATCAAATCTTGAAATATTGACTGTTTATTGTCATTTCAGGAGTAAGGAAAATATTTGATAATTCTTATTTTTAAAAATCCCTTAAAATTAAACTGTTATAAAATAAATGAGTCATTTATATAAATAAATTTACAAAGTTTAAGAGAATGAAATATAATTCCAGTACGTTCTGTGGTTAAATTATGGTGATGAATATTTTGGTCTTAAAGTTTATTTTGAATTATTACTTTAAGCTATGAATCTGTAACATATATTGTTCCATTGAATAAATTGTGTTTGCTGCGATTTTGAATGCATCGTAACTTCTTTTAGACATTTTCTTTCTGATCAGGTGACGATGCTCTGAATTCCTAGAAATTTATCGATTATTCACAAGCATTTAATCGTTAATTGATTTAAACGTCAATAGTTAAAAGTCATCTTTGAAAAGTATGGAGGATTCCTCTCTCCTCCCTGGTATGCAGTCAGGGAGCTGGGTTCTTAGTTTATTCTCAACTGCGACAAAGAATCTCGTACGGCGATTTCCTGGTTTTCACATGAGGAGTTTCATTTTTTGAATGCAGAAAAGTTTTTGTTGCCTATTCTAAATGCAAAACACGGCAGCATATTCTGGACTGCTTAGTCTATCCAAAGAGAACCTATAAGCTTTCTCCTTTCTAGTAATCGGTTTTCTAAGGGTCAACGATATATCAGATCTTGTCTGACTTCGACATACAGTTAGAGGATTAGTAACAACAACAACAAACGTCAATTAGAATTTTTTCAAATCTATAAGTATTTTAAATGACAGAATTTTTTTATTTCAAATGACACTTTTTTTTATTTTGCAAAAAGTGATTCAAAATTATAATATCAAGATTTAAAAAAAAAAATCGTGTGTAATATTTTTATTTAAGCATTTTTTGTTTTCCAGGTACGTCATCGAAAGAAAATAAATCTACGAATGAACATAATAAAATGCATTCGGAAGCTATGAAGAAATTAGTTCCAACAAATGAACAGATAGAGAAGGAGGTCTCTGCGTCATGGATAAAAAGACCTGTGGTAATTCAAATGCCTTCAGAGTCAGAATCAGATGAAACTGAATCCGAAAGCGACGATAACACTATAATCTACCAATTTCCCAGAATTAGTAGCAAACCTATTGATATACCCAAGAGACCAAGACAGTTATAAGCAATTCGCTGAATGTATTATATATATATTTAAATCAATGAAAATTGTACATATAAAGAATTGTACATACATATAATACAGTGTAATAAAATCTATTTAATTTGAAATGTGTTTTAAATATTTACTCTTGTAGAACATTTTGTAGTTATTTTCTAATTTTTAAAGTTAGATTTATTGATCATTCTACGTTAATTTCTTATAATTTTACACACGAGGACAAATTCAATCGATATTGCTCTCAAGCCATAACAAAAATCCTCATTGGAAGAAGGAATCGAACCCAAAAGCAGTTGAACTGCAAATCAGAGAGATAACTAACTATTCAGCTGCTACTGCAACTTTCATTAAAACACAAATGAGAGAGCAGAATTTTTATTAAGTGTTTAATCATCTCAAAATCATACGAAACATTTGAATATTTTAGTATTTGAGCTTCATTTCAGAATTTAAGTATCAGTTTGGATGTTAGAAAAGAAAGTTTTTAAAATTTGAAGGTCTTTTTAACATTCTTTAGGAGTAATCAGTATTTCTACATTCTTTAAAACTGTAATTATTTAGAGGTAACAACATATAAGAAAACATGAAATAAAATATGCCACTATCAGTGCAATACATTATAACCAGCAAATTTTTTTTAATTAACTACAATGAAGTTATGAGTTATTTCAATTAAATATATTCACACTCCTCTTGTAATAAATATATAAGCTTTCCTCACTATATTATATAATATTTATATATTTTACATATATGTATTTATGCATGTATGTATGTATCGGTTTAGCTTATAAGTGTAAAGTATGATAGCAAAATAGAAAGTTAAAGAAGTTCCTAAAGAAAAACGTGAAAACAAAGACAATCTCTAAAAATGTCACGGAACGTTATATCTTCTTTTTATTTTAAAAAATTTTTAAATGAAAAAACTTTAAATTTACACTCATTTACATATAAAAAGACCATTGAAAAATTATCTTCACATGTAAATGTGTATTTTTTTAAAAAATTGGTATAAAATATTTGGTTATAATGTTTAACATAAAGTAAGGACATTAGAAAAACATTGAAATGTAAAATTCTAAATATATTCATAAATTGACTTTGACACTCGAATTTTATATTAGAGCACTTTTGATTCATCATGAACATAAAACAATTTATTTCCATAATATGAGAAAAAACTTAATTTGCATTACCCACGAGAAAAAAACATTTAGAAAAGATGAAAATGATTAAAGATACAAGTAATTAATAGTAAAATTTTTAGTAATGTTTTAAAGAAGAATAATGTCAAAATCTAGAGACTTAAATTACACCACACTTTAACGAATGATTTTGAACAATTAAACGTGAAATACTGATATATGTATTTAATTTTTTAACTAGCAATTTAATTTAAAAATTGAAATAATATTTTTATATTATATTTTGTAAGGTGGCATAAATTTTTACCTCTTTCCGCCAAGTAAAAAAATAAGGGTATTCAAAAAATATAATAAAAATACCAGACAAGATTTAAAATAAAATACACAGAATATTTTATTCTTCACTGTTGTGTTTTCTGGATCAGATATTTACTTTTATCTATTAAAGAAACTCGTCTTATATTAATTATATATAACTTTATGCCTTCAACTCTGTGTATATAATACTCTCACTTATATTTTTTCTATTCCACATAAGATTTCCTTCAAAACCAGTTAACTGTTTCCCATTCTGGTTTATACATTGACAAATTTAAATGGACTCTTTACATTTCGTATATGAATATCATGAAACATTCATTAACACGTATATTCAATAAAAAATATCAGATAAATTTTAAATTAGAAATAAAATCTTTTCAGAAAATTATAACCATGAATAAACAGACTACACGTGAAGGCTGATATATTTTTACACAGTTTAAAAAATATATATCCTCTACAATTAAACAGGTCAGGAATTTAGAAGATACATTCCTATGAATTTCCTTCAAATTAAACTTCAGAAAGGAATGTGCACTTTTTAAATAACCAAAAAAAAAGACCATTTATATATAATAAATGAATAACAATTTACTCTTTTAATGAGAGGATTGAACCTATAACTTATTGAATAAAGAGTCAATTGTCTGACCATTTGACCATCTGTTTGACCATTTAATTTTCAGGTCCGCTACACAAATTCCCGGATTTTTCATACTATGGAGAAAGTTCGAATCAATTTTCACCATTTACAATATTTTTCACTAACAAACAGGAAATACAATGCACAAAGAGTTTATTGCTGAAATTTGATTAAGTTTAGCAGAAAAAGTACAATTATATAAAAAATTGTTTTAAAGTTGTACAGTTTAGAACTTTAATTGAGGCAACTGTATCTTTGAGTGCCAAATACACATCATGCGTGAATCTTATACAAAGCAAGTGTTATTTAATAGTACTTTTATAATTAGACACAGCATACACACAATTATACATGCATGGTTATATGTATACATAGAAGTTAGGTTAACTAGATTTGTATATTATAAAATAAAGCATAAAGGAAATTCTTTTATTTAATAATACAGTACTCTAAAATCCATTATTTAGTTATTTAAGTTTTGCATTTTTTTAACTATATATGTGTTGAAAAACATGTGATAAAATTTTATTTCAAAAATAAGTAAAATGTAAAAACTTATATTTTTCACAGAAATGGTTGGTTGAGTTTTATTGCCCAAGGTCCAAAAATGACAAGCTGCGCCAATATTTTTCAGAGATATGAAAGAACAGTTAACTTATTAGAATTAAATTTTTTTTCTTAATGATGAATAATTTCACTCTTTTTGTCTAATTTTTCTAAAGTGATATTCAGTGAAACTTCTGACACTGACTGAACACGAACTCAGCCATTTAGGCTGAGTTCGTGTGAAGAATCACATACTGCAGAGTAAAAATGTGAGCTTATACTATCACTACAAAGCTGGTTGTAGCAACACCCCCTAGTTATCTCAGTGGGGATGGTTGTAGGGGGTATTGGCTTCCACCCCCCCCCCC
>JAPDSC010136913.1:29769-41950 GCA_026290005.1 Latrodectus geometricus
ATTTCATTTTTTAATCATGAGGTTCGAAATAACATTTTTATAAATTTATACCTATAAAAAGAACTAAATATTTTAGTTTTACATTTTGTAACGTAGTCCTAAAAAAACAATTTATTATTTTTTACAATTTCCATAGAGTGTCTTTTTGACAATCCAAAATAAATTTTATCAATTGATAACTTTTAACTACCTCTTCTCATATTCTTCAATACTTATGAAGCAAGCTTCAGTTTGAAAAGATATTAAAATGAGGAAACAAGTCATATACACAATAAATATGATTTTTTCTTATATTTCATGAATATTCAAAATAAACTTTTATCGCTAAATTCTGATATGAAGGTACGTATTTTAATTTTTATTAAGGCATTTCTATCATCGAAATAAATTATATTGTGACTGTGAAATAATAATTCAAGTCACATAAATTGACAAATTTTTTCTAAATGAGTGGGAACATTGTTACGAAAATTAATATTGTTAAAACAAAGCCAAAAATTATGGTATTTGTTAGTTTATATATATATTGTATATTGTATATCTATTAGTTTAGACAATAATGTTTATAAAATATTTGATTAATCAAGCTAAAAGGAAGCAAATATTTTCATCCTGTAATGTTCAAATATAACTTTAAAAAGTAAATTTACAAGGAAATTACATGTAAACATATATTTATTAGTATTTCATATAGAATTTTACATTTTATTTACTTTTTAACTACTTAAAATACATCAATATTTATAATTAATTTTACTATGGAGCACATATTTTCATTAAAAAGTTCAATTATGTCTATACTATATATACAATCGTCATGTGTTAAAATACATGTTTTTCATAATCATAACATATGAACCCCTGCATGTAAATATTTATGTGCATATATACATAATTTCAGTGTTTTACACTTATATAAATATATAATATCACTATCTTAAATTATATATTACTTAATATATTAAATATGCTAAAAATATAAATTATTATGTTATATATCTTGGAAAATTACCTCATACTTTGTGAGCATTATACTTTTTAATTTGAATTATTTTTAAGTAAAGCTTATGTTTATTACAATCATATATATATATATACATAATATATAAGTTAAGTTGAATCTCATATGAATTACGGAAATTTGAAAACTAATTAATTGATAAATATTACAAGCTCAAACATTCACAAATTTTCATAAAAAAATTTAGCAAAACCTTACAATGATTTGTAAAATGTTTATTTAGCTCATACTGGTTTTGAGAGATTACAAACTTATTGTTTCTAAAAGTGTATAAAATATGAAGTTATAGTAATACGAGCTCTCTAATCATAAAGATTATATACTCTCGAAATCATGCAATTAGAATATTTTTAGAAAATACTCTATTAATTATCTTATACGAATAACAAATTATCATCATGTAAAAATATAAAATGTGCGTGCTCCTTATCATTTATTAAAAGACACGTGGAATCTTTGACACGTTACTTGCGTCATTCAAAAGACATTGAATTACACTATTAATCCTCTTTAAAAGAAAAAGTACATTGTTAACTTTTTTAAAAGTAAATATTTAAATTAAAATCGTTTTCAACAATAAAATTTGGCCGGCGTTTTTTTTTAATTAAGTGTAAATTTTCACAGATAATAAAAATTTAAGAAGTCTTTTATATGTATCAGGACATCGTATCATGTTATTTCCCTTTAATAAAATAGGATAATGTTTGGAAATCTCCGCATATGATATTTTAATTTTTATATGATAAGAAAATGCTGAAAATATATTATTCTTATACAATACTGCGTAACATAATTTTTGTATCATATTTTTATTAGAAACTAAATTATCTTATAATAAAAAAGTGAATAAGCGATACACTTTAGATGAAACTACATAATAAAATTAAGTTCTTTCTTTAACAATAAAACCTTTATATTTCCTTGTCATAAATGAAAAGTAGGAGCGAACGATGAGTTGACATTAAGCATCGAGCAAAGATATGTTAAAATCTTTCATTATTTTGAGACTCCTTTCTGAAAAATTGCGCACCAGAAAAAAATATAAATTTAAGAGGAAATTCTTTTTCGAAACAAAATTACATATTTTAAGTGGTCTCTTTCAAACAAAGAGATAAGTATCTAAAACTGGAAAAACTCTTAATTTAAATGAAGCAAAGATCCAAGATATTTCTGAATTTGACTTATTGAGAAATATGATTATAATCCATTATCTATGAAATATTTTTTCAGAAGTCAAATATGCAATGGATAAAGCTTTCATAAAGCTTCTATATAAATTTTAAAGCATCTTCTATTGAAGTTTCTAAAACATCTGGCCGTTAGGTTATCTACTATGTAGTGTCAAAATGCAATGCTCTCTGGAATGCAATGTATCAGGCTCGATCTCAGCCATAGTTGAACAATAGAAAATGAGCGTTGCTCTTCTGCTTTTAGCATGTGCAAGAAACGGAAGGAATACTAAAGAATTTTTTGTGCTTCTTTCTTTACAATATGTGAGTACCGCCCATAATTTATGTGAAATCCTTTCAAAATACAATAAAACCCGACTGAAATTTAAAACTATACAAGAGCTTTTAGCCAATAAGCTGCTTACTTCGCCATATCAAAGCACCTACTGTAACAAATTTGAATGTTGATAGTAAAAGCACAGTATTCATCTCACTTTAATCAATTGTTGATGAGTTTAAATATAGAACATTACTCTCCTATGCGCGTGGTCCAACCACTAAACAATAGTAAGATTGCATGAATTAATATAAATACCTACTTTAAAAATTGCTTTTTTTGTTTTAGTGCATAATTCAATATAATTTATTTACAAATTTAATTTACATTATATTTTATTATTTGTAAAGAATTCTTGGCAGCATGGCGTTATATTCATGCTCTGGAAATAAAGGATTTGATACTTGATTCAGCAAAGATCACCGCATTAAAACAAACTGTGTATGTATGTTACAAGTTGCTTGGGGAGCAACGTCTACCCAGCTGATATTACTTAAGGAATATTGAGGCAAATCATAGGACATTTGACATCATTTCACGTGTCTTGTGCAAAAGAAGAAGAATGGACTGGTTGCAGTTAGTGTTTTTTGTTTACAGAAATAGGTAGCTAGAATTGTTGCGATAATTAAGAATGCAAATGTAATTATATTTTATGAAACTTCTCTATTAAATGCTTATCTTCAAAGAAATAATAGAAAAGGAGAAATCTTACAAATAATTCCCGATTAAAATATGTGAGAAATAATTCCCTTATATACAATGGAAAGTATTATATTTAATTTAAAATTGTTTGACATGTTCAAAATAAAATATAGTTTGATATTTTATTTAGTGTTTGTTCAATTGTTTTAGAACAATTGAATAGATCATTATATTAATTAGTATAAATTATGTGGATGCTGGCGAATTTTTAAGACCTTAAATTTGCTTCGTGAGTAGGCCGTTCGCCTGTGGCGTCTAAATTATGTGGGTACTATAAAAAATAATACTTTTAATAAGAAATTAAATTTCCTTACATCCGAGATTTTCGCCAGGTATGTGTAAATAAATTAGTATTATATAAATTTTATTAACCTTGTTGAAAGAGAATTAGAGAACTATTTTATTGGCAGTTCACATAAAAAAAAAAAATAATAAATAAAAAATAAAAAAAAAAAACACGTTCATGTAAACAGTAACTTTAAAATCGGAAATACTTAATTTTTACAAGAATATATTTTGCACAAACTGAATAAAATACATTTTTGTATTTTATGAATAGACTTTTGTTACTATTAAAATGAAAAAAATGGATTTTAAATAAAACATAAATTATGAAGGCTAGAAAATTAAATAGATTTCCAATAATTAAATCAATATGCAAATTTTTATCAGGGAAATCGAAAATTAAAGAATGTATAATTCACAACTGTTAACAAAAAATAGCTTAAAAAAATTCTATAAGCTATTAGTTGATAAGAAAAAATTCTCATATAATTTTTATTAATGGCTTATCCAAAATCTGATAATTGATTAAGACATTCAATGTCATTGTTATTATCTGAACAGAGGAATTGCTTAGAAAAGTAAAATTGCTCAGCAATATTTCAAAGTGCAGTGCCTTGCAGGAATATGATTTGGAAAGTACAATATATATTTGAGCTCCCCTCTCTCCCTTCTCCCTAACTAAAGAAATCACGTGCTCTCAAGACAAATATATCAATGACAAAAACCCATCCATCTCTCTTTGTTAAATCTAGACAAGCTGTACCTCCTTAACAACATGACATCCCAGAATACTTCACAAAACTGATACAATGCACAGAAGGTAAATGATAGGTTGCCTGCAGCATTCACACCTGTCTTACAAAAGTGGGGCTGTTATACATCGGAAAACAATATACACCATGGCTTTTAAAAATATGTTAATATGTTATATTTTATTTTTAAATTTACATTGCAGCATAAAACATAAAAAATAAATAATTTCTCTATCAGTGCTATCTCCTGATCTTTCTTTAGTAAGAACAACCAACAATGTCAATTAAATACAAATTCAAATTAAGAATAAAAACTTCGAGTTTTATCAATTAGTTAATTTAAAATGGGTTTAATTTAGTTAAAACAAAAAAAAGCCAAACTAACATGTCTAAATTTGAAGTATAAAGTATTCTAAGTAGAAAGTTTTAAGAGAAATTAATCAAAAAATTATTCATTGATTATCAAAAATTAATTAATTACAAGTATAAAATAGTTTCTGGATTTAAAAAATTCAACATATATAATGAAAACGATTGTTATAATAATATGATAATAATATGGGGAGCTTAATATACAATGCTGTATTTAGAAATTATAATGAACAAAAAAATTTACCAAAAAAATAGTCTTGTTAAATAAAAGACTAATCAATTTACTCAGATTTTTAACACAAATTCCTATAAAGTTAGAATTAAAACTCAAAGATTTATAAATATGAATATTAAATGAAATAGCTAATATTTTTGTTCATTTAATGAGCTATTTAAATTTTAAGAATATTTGTAAGTGCTTAGAATATTTCTTTCAAATTGTAAAATATGTTTATGAATTATAAAGTTTTGAAAGGGTTTTTAAGTATAATCTATAATATATTTTGTTAGTTTATTAACATTCAATATATTTTATTATAATAAAGATATACAGAGTGATTAAAATATAGATATATCAAGATTTAAAGACATATTTATGAAAAATAATGTTATTTATTTCAAATACTCAGACATTTGGCACTCTTTAATTATAAAGTATAAGTTCATTAAATATTAGAGGACCAGGACTGTATCTTGTTCCTCAATATATTTATGTACTTTACATTTTGAGTTATACATTGCATTCAGTGCTGAGTATGATTCAAAATGTGAAGTGTCAAATATTCGACGCTGTCTTCAAAAAATAAAAATAAATAAATAAAATAAAAAAAGGGAGAGAATCACAATTTTACTTTTCCTGGATAGAAGTGTCAAGCAATCATGACTATTTATGAATACTAATTAAAAACGTTAAACTTTCTGCTTTTTCCCTAGTTGTTTCAATTGTAGTATTTTGTTAAAGACAGGTATTCATATGAATATGGCTCCCACTTTTGATGTTACAGGATACAGGAGTAATACATTCTGGTGTGGATTGAATACATTCCGGAGAATTGAAGAAAAGAATATCAGACACTACTTCCCAAACCATATGTACGTCTATTCCTTACATTACTCTACCATACGAAACTTCCCTTTTTTTTATATAAAGACAGGTTTAAAAATTTTGGATTGATGCCAACTTGAATTCTTTTTCCGGAAAGCATGGGGGAAAAAATCCGGCTTCCTAAATAAAAACAGTTACTAAAATTTTAATGGTCATGTATCAAGGAAATCGAAATATTAAGTAATCAAAGAATATAATTTTTTGATGTCTTTCTTTATGCGTAAGACCCTTTTGTGCAGTAAAATAACACAAAATTTTGGTTCAATTTGGCATATTCTTAAAGTTTTTCCAGTAACTTGGATAATTACATTGAGGTCTATGCGTCCACCCGAAGAGATGCCCTCCAAATACAGATACTGCCTGATATGTATGCATCTCTTTCCTCGATTTTGATGGGTGAAAATGAGTTCCAAGTTCTCTCCAAATTAAAATACGCCTACTATCACTTTTGAGGTTAAACCTGGACTCATCAGTGAAGAGAACAGCTCTCCATTGATCTCGCTTCTATCGGACATGTTGGCATGCATAATGCAAACGTTCTCGGCTTGAACGGGGCGCAAGTGTATGATTACCTCGCACAAAGACCACATTCCTGAGGATTAAAAATCCCGTTCGTGAAATGATTTTTTTTACAGAGTTATGTATTAAATGAAAAATTTTTATTATATTAGGTTGGGGAAAAAGAAATCCATTATTTTTACGTGAACTTTTTGTAATTTCTTTCAGATTCGCTTTGTAAAAAGGTTTAAAACAGTTTTCATGTAGATTTTTAGGTCTTGTGCGAAGCTATGACTGCTGACATGCTGTCAAGTTTGATAATTTTTGATATTTTATAGACATTCTCGACGATGTTGTATCCCTGCGAGGTGCATCTTTAGCATCCAAATACCCAAACGGAATCGTAGAAACCAAAATTGTGCGTAACTGGTTGTTACAGACATATATAAGACGATAAAAACCTTTCACAATTTTAGCCACCTGGTTAGCATTTTCGCCATTATAAAAGAAAAACTAAAATGTATCGAATTTTCTGTTTGTTGTCTTCTATTTTAAAACCTTGTACTCATAACTGAATGAATCAAACAAAAAACCGCAAGAGAATATTTTAGTGTCAAATATCACCTTTCCAATGAGCATAAATTTGAAATTGTTTGATAGATACCTCACGAGATAGCAATCACTACAGACGCCTACCGAAAAAATAATGGATAACTTTTTCCCCAAACTAATATTTAAATGCACAATCATTCTTCAAATGAAAATCCGCCCACGTCATATTATCTTACTAGCCATGATCTCTTTGAACCACGGATAGTAAGATATATTTTTATTCCTGAAACAAGACTAAATTTCTTATAATAAATTTGCAGATTCTTCGTCGCTAGTCTAGTCTGGAGCAAGATTTGCAGTAAAAGAAGGAATGCTTCTTGGTAATCATTATGGAGCTGGAGTACGTTTTCGATATTATGACTTCCTGCTGAATTCTGAAACTATTTACAACATTTTCATTTAAAACTCATAAATACCTGAAAGCACTTCGTTTAGTCCCTCAGTAATTAAGAACGGTAGCTACATTAACAATCATGAAACAGTCAGAATTCTTTCACCTTGTTTTATAATCCAGCTCACATATCTTCATTCTCTACAGCAATACAAAAGCATCGTTTCAAGCATCGTTACGTGATGGGGCTATCACATATGTGATAGCCCCATCATAATTCTCTCCAGAATTCCCCAGTACTTCACTGTAGATGTCCACTCCTGGCAATAATTATTGTCATTGATAAGTAAAGCTGGCACTTCTGCTTAATTCCTTAATATTTGTTACACATATGATATTGCAAAAACTTTTAATAGTTGCCAGCTTCTTTGCTTTTAATGATGTAACATTATTTTTGAAAAATCATACATGCTATTTTGAGTAGTATATGTAGTTATTGCTATTTTTATATTTATGCAAAATTTGATTCATGTCATTATTAGAATATGGAATGTAATTAGAAAGATTATAATGTCGTTTAGATATATTGTAACGTTAGAGATAAAAATAGTGCAAGGGTGTTTTAATGTGCTGTCTTGGAAATTAAAAACAATTGATTTTTAATGTGCTGTTAACTCTAATATTGTTTCATCTTAATGAAGCAATACAAAGCAAACATTTCTATGAGTCCTCTAATACAGTTAAATCCTAATAAGTTAAGAGTTTTCCTCTAATACAGTTAATCATAAAATAACATCCATCTCCTCATTACAATTTTAACCAATGGACTCAGGGAAAAAATGTTGCAAAAGAAATTTACATTTATGCAGCATTTAAACAGCAGTTTTTATAAAAATATTGGAAACTGTCATCAATATTCTTTGGGCGAAGCAAAAACATGACTTTTTGGTAATGGAAAAAAACACACATATCTATATGAACCATTCTCTCTCCCCTATACCAATACAATTGAGGGGGAAAAGTCATAAATTGAAATATTTAAAACATCTAATAATTTTTTTAGTCTTATTTCAAAATCTTGTAAATTTTGAAATAAGATGGAGTATTTTTAAAGTGATAGTTATTGGAATAATACATATTTCTATTTTAAATATTAAAGTTTACAATATTTATAATATTAAACTTCCGATATTGGTGCTTGAAAATTACTGTTCTATTATCATTGTCTCCTTTTATAATTGAAAAAAAATAACAATATTTTCAAAACCGATGCAAATTATTTAATTTAGAAAACATTTTTTTCAATAAATTTTCATTAAAGGTAAATGGTATCAATATTTAAATATATCAAATGACAGAAAAATATTAGTAAAACTGTCAATGAAACCTTTGAGGAGGAAATTAGGAGAAAATGTCAAAGAAACATTTGAGAACTGTTATTCTTGTAGATTAACGGAAAAATATAGGAATAATGGGAAATGAATAGAAAATAAGCAAAACATTTGGGCAGGAGTTTTGCCTTTGTAATAATGAAAAATACAAAAAGGTAATAATTTCTAGTTATCTTAATTAAAATTTGTAAAATAATTTTTATACTTATATTATAAATATCATATATTCGATATTTTTATAGAAAAACAGTTTTTTAAAGTATAATCTCAGGCATGATGTTTAACATGAAATCTAAAAAGTAAACGATGTACAATTTAAATGTGCATTCTTTGTTATAGAAATTAATGCAACAGAAGGTTATCGGAAAACATGTGCTGTTAATACTGTCAGATATAGTTGTTTTTATTATTGAATTATCACAGACACAGAATCTAGGATTACTAATAATTTTTAAGAATTTAATCACTTTACTTTTAAAGTACACTTTATATATGCTCAAAGAATATCAGTTTTTTATTTGTATTTCTTTCTACTGTAACAATTATACATACTTGTTGTGTATTTTTCTTGCATCATAGCTTCCGGTCATTGCAGTTTGCCTTTTAGCAGACATAATTAATGATATAGTTAGACTAGATCATTTCCCACAAAGGTGGAAGAAAGCAACAGTTGTTGCAATCAGAAAGCCGGGTAAAAATCCTAAAATACCTACAAACTACAGGCCCATCTCTCTGCTCCCTACCATGGGAAAAATAGCAGAGAAATTCATCTTAAAACAATTATTAGAATACGAAGAATTTAACTCAATTATCATTTCCTATCAGTTTGGGTTCAGGAAACAACTATCAACAGTGCATCAATTGCTAAGAGTAGTAGAGGAAATTTAAAAAAATATTGCTGTCAAAAACTCCACAGGCGGAGTATTCCTAGGTATCAAAAAGGCTTTTGATAAGGTGTGGCACGAAGGCCTTATTTATAAAATGATTAAGTTTAACTTCCCCCCGCACCTAATCAGGCTCATTCGAAACTACCTATCTAATAGAATATTTGCCGTCAGGATAAATTCCACCCATTCATCAGAAAGGCCCATTTTGGCAGGCGTCCCCCAAGGCTCTCTGCTGGGTCCCTTCTTATTTAATCTGTACATTAATGATATTCCTCAAGACCCACGAACCATGTTCTGCCTCTTCGCGGATGACACTGCCGTTCTTGCTTCCGGACCTAAACATCAAGTCATAAGAGATACACTAAATGAACATCTTAATGAAATAAACAAATGGATTTAAATTTGGAGAATTAAAATAAACGTGGCTAAAACCCAGGCAATTCTCTTCAGTAAAAAATTACGAATAAATTGCCGTAACATCCAAATTGCAGGAGAAAAGATTAAATAGAAAACTGACATCACATATCTGGGAGTCAAACTCGATAAAAGACTGACTTGGAAGCTACATATTACTGATATCAGAAACAAATTCATTGGAGCTACAAAAAACCTCTTCCCACTCATAGCCTGGAACTCGAAATTGTCCCTTAGTAATAAGCTCCTGATCTACAAGTCTTACCTCAGACCGATAATAACTTACGCAGCACCGATCTGGGGTGGAGCATGTATGACGAACTTATCCATCATCGAACGCAAGCAGAATAAACTATTCAGACTTATTTCAAAATCCGAGTCCTACTTCAGGAATCTACTCATTCATAAAAACTTAGGGATGCTCACTGTAATAAATTACAACAAGCATCTCTCATTCAGGTTTTACAATAAATTCTATAACATAAATAATTCTGAAATTCAAAAAATTTATAACTATAATCCATATGAATTAATACATTTTCACAGACCCAGAGACGTCTTTAGGATCACCCCCAGAACTGAATAATTATCCCCCCTCCCTCCCGTTTGCTTACAAACATTTGTTTATACCCAGGAGTGGGTGGGGCTCTCGTCTCCGGCGCCGATTGTTAGAGTCGCTAAAATGTTTTCTTAACTGCAACGGGCATTTTGCCCAAACATTTAGGTTAATTACTTTATTTGCAATAAATTTGGGATTGCTCTTCTATTTCCTTTGGTTTTGTATATATTTTATCGTTTATTTTGTATATATCTCAGTGTCTTAATTTCTGGTAACTATTAATGATAACTACTTATGAGTCACCATGCAAGCACTCAATCTGGGAGTACTTATTCTTTTATTCATCGTTGTAACCATGCATAGATCTTTAAGTATAATTTTAGGTTATACCCTTGTTATTAAAAGAGGTCAACGGCTCCCGCTGGACACCTCGTCACGACATCTTCAACCAACGGGTTGAGAACGGGTTCTTGCATCATTTTAAAGCAGAAATTATAAGTTAATTACTATGGAAATTGTAAGTTAAATAATAAGAAAATCGTGTACATAAATTATACAAGAAATATTAGCTAGGCTATGAAAGAAATTCAAAGCATTAGCAGCGAAGCTGCTTTTACTTTTCTATCTTGAGTTTAGAAAGCCATGATGCAGAAAAAAAGATGATGAGTAGGAGGAGTCTGTGCTAAGAGAAGAGAGTAGGAGTGGGAGCTGCCTCAAGGCGAGCGCTCATTTTTCGAAGGCTTCAGTCCTTCGGGAGAAGGAATGAAATGCCGGATTTAATATAAATGTTATTAGTTACAAAAAGAAAACTCTCAAATATGTTAACATTATATATATATTACTGTTACTTACAATTTTGTTTACATTATTATTATTTCCATAGTCTAACCATCCTTTTAAAATTCATTCTAAATTTTTACAAAAAATTGCAAATGTTAGATTAAAAATATGTTTCCAAATAATGATACTTATATTGTTATATAGATCATTTTAATCTTTCAGCGTTTTATTACTAAGTAATACATTTTTACTTACATCATTGGTCACTCCCACATTCTTTTCTTTACATTCAATATCATTGGTTACGCCTCTTTTACAGACCCAATTTAGGTTTCTTGGTGATAAGAAGTTGTTCTCTCAAAATGCAATAATGTGGTTAAAAAATTTTTTGTACTCCTTTCTCAATCATTAAATTTTCCAGTATTTAAACTAACTTTCAACTCTCTATATTTTGTTGCATTAATATTAACTCCCACAAATTCGACAACAATGTTAACTTCATTGACCATACTTTCCTTTTCACTCTTTAGTTTGTTACAGGTAATGATGTATGTAGATCTCCAAAATCCCCAAACAGTAGTTTTGTGAGAAAAATTAATACTCCTACAATTATCAGTTAATGTCATTTAATTCTTCCTGTAAACTGTTTACCTATTTTTAACTCTTTATACTGCTTTTTCTAGCATATTCAAATTTCCATCAACCATAGAAATTTATATTACTTGATTAAAATAATAAAAAAACTTTAAAGTAATAAATCTTTTTTTTCTTATTTTAAATGTGTGTGTGTATTCAGAGAAATATAAATTTAATCATTTTATATATAATTGCTTATTTTGCAAGCAATTTTTAATTTAATATTGTTTATACATAAATTTTAAAATAATATGAACTAATTTTCAAATATAGATATATCTATCACAATGAAATGTTTTTAAAATGAATATAAAATAGGATATTTCAAAA
>JAPDSC010136923.1:0-26121 GCA_026290005.1 Latrodectus geometricus
TCAATGGCTGCTGCAGCACAAATGCTGCAGCATGTTCTCCCCGAGTCGAGTCAGGCCGGCGAGCAAGCAATGCAGTGTCTCCAAGAGAGTTGTGGACGGAGGCGGTCGAACAATTGTGTCCTCTGTCTTCCAGGCCACTTGATGGATAATTGATCCAAAATATTTATACACTGATAATGGTTGATGGTACTGGTAAAAGGGGTCAGTCCAGCGGTTAGTCTGTCGCTTTTATCCGTGACCGACTAAGCATGGAGAGATAATCAAGATAGTCTTGGCTGGTGGCCTGTGTCGATCGGGCTGGTTGGTGGATCGATCATTTGGCATTTGCGCAGAGGGAATCTGTTCGGGGACGAAGGGGGAAATCTAACGGCGGCGCTGCTGAAGTCCACGTAATACGTTAGCGTTAGGTTTTTGTTCTTCTTTGCTTCCCTGCACCTCTTTTTCTTGATTTCCGAAATATGGGAGATAATTTATCACGTGGAACTCTCTCATTTTTCTTTCTTTTTCAGCTTGAGCCTTAACACCTTATGATGTACTTTTTTTACACTCACATACATATACTATCTAATTTTTTACGGGAAGTTACCTTATGGTGTAAAGAACAGAAAAAATCGTGGGTAACCTGCATTTCTAAAATGGACAAAGTGTAAAAGGTCATGAATTCTGAAATCAAAAATTGTAGTCAGTAATCATATATCAATTAAAATATCTATATTTTTCTAAAATGCTATCAGAGTGATTTTATGATAATAATCAATCTGTTTTATCAACCTTTCCCTTACGCGTCCTTTGATTGAATACATATTATCTTTTAACAGAAAAAATATTTGTCCATAGAAATCTTTCGTAAAAACACCAAATTCTTCACAAATATTCAAAATACCGAATTTTTAAAAATACTCTATTTAAAGAATAATTGTTGTATATAAAATAAATATTAATGTGTTCTTAATTTTTACTTTATATAATTAGTAATTGACATTATAATTGTTGACTTTGTTAATTAAAATCTCTAAGGGAAAAGAACTAAGACCTATTTTACACTTATATTTATTAACTCATTTAAAAACTTATACACTTCAAATACTAATAAGTCTAAATAAAATGCTTAGCAGTATTGTATCGCTTATAAAAGATGCACCTTGTATAAGTGTATATTAGAATTCGATATGCATGTACATCAGAAAATAACTGAGTTTTAATAGTAATTACGCTTTCCCACAATTTCAAATTTATTATTTTTCAACTAACCTTGAAAATTATTTAATTTAATAAAATTCGTTATCAAAGTTTTTTAAAAATAATTCATGAGGTATTATAGTTCGGAGACATAATTTTTTATAAATTTTGATATATATATTATTTGTTTAATATTGCAATAATTGTATTGAAATATAAATAAATTTTTTGAAATCTTTGGAAAGAATACTGAATGGACTTTTTGTAACAAATTCATTAAATGTAAGTAGAATATTGTGTTTAGTTATCAAAGTAATAAAAGCAATTGTATTAAAATTGTGTCTATATGAATATTATTGATTCGTTAAAGTAAACAAGCTTGTCTGCATTTTAAAAATTATATACATATTTTTTTTCCCTTCATGTATGCAATTTTAAAACAATTTGAAAGTTATATGTTATTAATTTAAATAAAATTCCACAAAATATTAATAAATCTTAATTGAATGTCCTATAGATGTTAAACAAATCCTTTCATTTAAAACACAAGATAATATAGAAACAAATTTTAAAATATCCAATTATTTCATATCAATGTTTTAGAGAGTTGGTATTTTTATGAAATATTTGAATTACGTGTATGTATGTTTATCACACACACACATTTCATTAATTTTCGTGGAGCACTATTAAGCTAAGCAACTGAGTTTTATAATATGTTATTAAAATTTTTTATATAATTGCTATCAATTATTTATTTTGTATATATTACATTATAAATGTTTTTATATTCTTATAAATAGCATTAGAATAAAAAATAACATAAAATAATAAATATTCTTTAAGATAAATATCCTGAGGATATTTTTATGACATCTGCAATATATTTAACATTAAGAAATATTTAATATAACACTTAATATAAAATGGGTTCAAAATTTCTCATAGAAAATCAGAACATTTAATATTAAACTATATATTAAATGTTCGTAAGTTAAATATCCTGCAGATCTCATAAAAATTTGTAATATAAAATTTCTGTTAAAAACATTTTGTGTTAGCTTTTACTTTTGTAATTAGTTATAATATGTAGTAAAATAAGAAAAGACAAGAAAAGTTTAAAATATTATATGATAATGATTTTACTTTTAAGAAAAATTTGCTTATTCATCTAAAATTTTAAAGCATTTCAATTACATATAAGATTTGTCTTGATTTTCTCTAATTATTTATGTCCAGAAATTACAATTTAAATAGGAAATTAAATTTGATTGTTTGTAATTATCTTTGATCAAAAAATATATTTTGCATAAGTGTAGCTAAAGAATTTCAATTTTTAGTATATAAAATATAATACATGTGATGGATCATTACTTAAGTGATGGAATTTGCTTATGGCCTTTTAATAATTGAAAAACCTTTAGACCTTTTATGATTTAAATTGTATAAATTTATGTAGATTTATTTAGTTGTCCATTAAAAGTTTCAAAAGGCATATTTCATATCAATAACTAAGTAAAGCAGTTTCTTACACATTTATACATAAGCAATTTAATATTTAATTACTCATAAATCCTTGATGTAATGACAGAAAATAAAAATGAAAGGAAATTGTGTTATTAACTCTGTAAGAATGATAAAATTGAATTTATAGTTTTGAATTATTGTAATATTATTATAGCCATATTTTTAAAATAAATTCTCACATTAAAAAATATAATAAAATTACAAAATATATCATCTGATGTGACTTATATGAACCCTATAGAATCACGTGGTCTGTTAAAATGCAATTCTTTTAAAATGATGCAACTAATCAAATAAGGTACAGATTCTACATTAGTTTTACATTCAATTTCATAGTTATCGTCAAATTGCTCAAGTATTACACAAACTACTTTTACCATGTACAATCTTACATATTTTCAAAATTTTATTTTTTTTATCATTTTAATAAATTTTAATGTTTTTTTTATAAAGATTATTTTTGAGTCTTTAAGTATTTTAAATGAGTATTATTCAAAATATATATATTCATGATATTTATAGGAATTAAAAACTTTATTAAGAATGGGCCTTTTTTTCATAACTTTAAGATTTGTTGGATAACAAATTATTATTAGCAAAATACTTGAATAGAATATTCAAATTAAACTATAACAAAATTATTCTATTTTAAACAATGACACTAAAAATCACGTTTTTTATCAACTATTTTAGCAATAGAGAATATTGAGTTCAACTCCATAAAGTCTATTGTCAAAAACTTTAATTTTAGCCAAATATGCAGCATAAAAATAAAAAATCTGAATACGATCAAATTAGAAAATTGTTTAACTAAAATTAATTTCACATTTAATAATAAAATTATAAACAAAGCTTATGCATACAAAATTTATAAATCACTAACGTGAAACGAAAAAAAAGTTTACATTAATTACACTGAATAAATTACTGTAATAAATTCTTATTTAGAACTTTCCAGAATAAATGTTATATTCTTCGAAAATCTAAAATGCTATCTTCTAACTTATCAATACATTAGACGCGTTTCTTACGTCTTGAAATAAATAAAAAGAAAAAATCAACTAAAATAAGACAAAAAGCAATTTTACTTAAATGCGTCCCATGATACATTTTAAAACAAGTGAATAATTATTATCACTATTTCAAGATATATACAAAAATAACAATAAATTATTTTCATGCATAAAGAAATTAGCATGTAAGGCTGGCAAAAACAGCACGTAAAGTGAACGTGCGTTATCATGTTAATTTATTTCTTGTATTACGTGAGTAAATTCTGAAAGTCTTATATGTAAATAAGATAACTATTCTTAAGTCAATAATAACTCAGCATATTTTGAATAATAATATAACAGCTGGAATAATGATGACATGTTAATCACAAATTCAATATTTAGAAAGCCATTAGAGTATAATTTGATACAGATTTAAGATAGTATAATGACAGGACTTTGAGATATCTCATATTTTTACTCCATTCGGTTCTTTGCATATGTGTTCTAGTTGTTTGTTTCACGTGTTTATTTAAAAATTTCATTTCATATGAATTATTCTATAATAGTATTTTTAAATACAAAAGTTAGAAAAAAATAGTTATGAATATAAGAAAACTATTAAATATTTACTTTTTCTTATGTAGTATTAAAGATATATATGTAAAAAATTATATCTTCTCGCAAAATTGTAAGCACGATATATCAGATATGTGCGAATGTCCAAAAGAAATAAAGAACATCATAATTTATTTAACAATCTTTAAAACTATACAATTAATAAAAGAATATATTTATCGAGGAAACAAGAAAATAAAATTTGTCTTAAGTATCATAAATAGTAAATTTTTAAAAACATAATATTTTGATTCTCAATAACTTTATTTTATTCTTATGATATATTTAGAATCCTATAATAAACTGCTATCTTTCTTAAAGTTCAGTCAATTATTATCATGTCATCAGATAATTTATCACAAGTAAACAATTGAAAATTTATATATGAAATAGAATACAACTTATCGTTAATAAGGCAAATAATTTCTATTTTGATCTTTTTATTTTATTTATACAGTCAAGATTAATGTTTTTAGAATATCATTTATATTCAAATCGTTTTGTTTGACTAATAACAAAAATTTTAAATTGCTTAAATTATTTTTCTGTTTTTATTAGACAATGAATTTGCGATGACGATTATTCTGAGTAGTTAAAGTACCCTCCAAATGGAAAAAATTAACCATATAAAATTTACTGATGAATGGGAAATTAAATGAAAATAAAGTTTGATTCCCAATTTTAAACTATACTTCTGTACATTACAATTATGTGAAACAACATGAGTTTATTACTATACTATGGCAGTAATTCACAAATTATATAAAACTAATTTGGCCATTTTTACAAACTGCAATGTTCTCCTATAAAATTAGGAGAATTTTTTTTTAATTTCAAAAGAATTGAATTATTTTAATGAAAATTTAATCATAGTTTGCTTATGTAAAAAAATTGTATTAAATAAAAAAAAATTAAAAACTAAATTGGAAAGATTTCTTTATAAAATTTTACTTAAATAATTTGTTAAGTGTACAAAAATATATGTTACCGTGAAAGACCAAAATCAGAGAATGTCGACATTCACCGGTGAATGTCAACACATACCAAAAACGTTGGTGAAAGACCGTACAATTGATTCATTTCTTGCACTTTCGGACCATCGCCGGTATATGTCGACAATCACAGACAAGCTTTGGTGGAATTTGAAAAGATGATTAAAGAGCTCGAAAAGGAGATAACAGAAGGCAACGTCAACAACGAGGTGCGGCTTAGAGCATTTAATTTGTTTTTAATTTGTTTGTTGTCAGGTTTGTCCCGCGGGTTAAAAATCCTCTACACATCCTCTACTCACCGTGATTGGTCACTCCTCCTTTCTAAGAGAGGCGATAAGTTACGTCACACATGTGACGTTTTTCACGCCTGAAATATTGAGATAAGAAAATGCAAATCTGCATTTCTCCTCTCCGGATACGGAGAGATGAAACGCATATTCAAGATTCACCATTAGTGCATTGTGGATGTCGACATTTGCCGGTGTAAGTGAGAAATGAGGCTATCTAGCAAATATTTCGGACATACACCAAGCGACTACGTGAATGTTGACATTCACCAGCGAATATCGACATTCTCCAGATTTCGGACTTTCACGGTAACATATACACAATAAAATCTAATATGTGAAAATACTCCCTTGCTAAATTTGATGAAAATTATTTTTTGTAATTCTTTCAATTCACACAGAACTGTAATATTAAAACAACTTGATTTATTGCATCTATAAGTTTTTGTAGAATATTTATATATTTTATATAGATTGATAGAAATTGATAGATTACTCTATCTTAAAACATGCTTACTTATAAAAACATATAGCTGACTCGTTACAAATATATGATCATTATGCTTTCATAATATTTTTATATAAAAAGTAACTCTAGAACATGATAATTTCGAAAAATAGTTTGAAATTTTTATTTTAACTACACTCAAAAACTGGTATGAATGTACATATAATAAATGCATGCAATCAATCAAAGATATAATCATAGAAAAAAGGCCACCGGGTGAATAAAAAAATGATTTCATATATTTACTGATGCTACAATAACAGGTGTTAAAAACTTCTTGTGATTACGCGTTATACTTGGAAAAGAAAGATAGGATATAGAATCTTGAAAATAATTATGAAATTTGGATTTTCGTATAAAACCATTTCCCTAGTGTACTTTATATACAGACAATCGCATAAATCATCAAATTTCAAAAAAGGTATAAGCTGATAAATTGCTTTAAAAACCGATTTATTGTGGAATAGCGAGAATTAAGTGAAATAAATTCAAAACACTCCGTAAAAATTTCTCTTCTTTTATAATCGTAATCATCAACAAGCGTCAACATTCAAATCATTCAATTAGCCATTCTTTTATGGATTTTTGAATTGAAAACACAATTTGTGAAATGGATCACACAACACACAAAGCTTCATACCTCATTGGGCCTTTTATAACAACCTTTTCATTCTTGATAGCTTGAAATATATTACCTGATTTGTGTATTCGTTTTAAAGTAAATCTAATAAATGGACACCAAGGGAAAACCTCATGAATCTGTAGATTTTAAATTTTAATAACGACGTTTCAAGCTGGTAGGGTTATATGTCAAAATGCCGCTGGTACATCGAGCAAAAATAAGAACCCTGATACCACTAGAAAGGAATCTGATAAAGGAAAATACATAAGTATCCTGTCACCAGTATTCATTTATGTATATAAGGTTCAATCAAGTTAGATACTTCTAATCGAATAGTTAAGTACTTTACAACTTGAGAATTTCCTACAAGTATCAGCAGAATAATTCCTATGTTCTCCATTGACCACTGCATCTCCACTGATCACCTAAATTGTGAAACAAGACCATTATTGTATAAATACGGTATATGCAATAACATATTATTTAGAAAAGATATCTACCTCTCATTAAACAATTTTGTGGCCTGTTCTGTAGATTTCATGACTTGAAGTGTTTCACAAAACCTTCATACATTAATCCTGTCCATGCCACGTCATGTGTTACGGAATTTATCATACGTTTGAAGATCCTAGACAATATAAGGTATACGTATCTTCTTATCCTCTGGATGCAGATACATGGCTATATTTCTTAACTGTAGTTGAGTATGAAATAAATTTTGATACAAGGTTTCAAATTTATTTTAAATATAATCATAAAATTTCGTGAATTAAATTTTTAACTGAAATGTTGACGTATTCAATAGCACTATTCACTTAAAAGTACCATAAGTGCATGCAACTTTAAATTGAAAGAAATGAATTTCATCGAAATATGTCTTTAATTCACCAACATTTCCAACTTCTTGTATTAGGAATCCAATTGAAGAGTTTTAATTAATTAAATATTTACTTTTTAAAATATAAAAAAGAATAGAAAGTATTAAACTATGAAACGTTTTGAAATTTTTAAACAAAATTTCTTTCCTTAGTAATTTGTTTATCCGACAATTTAACAGTAAACTTTCACATTCTTCTTGTCTTTATGACGCCATCATTTACTTGCTGTTTATCCTTTAATAACATTTGATTTTAAATCTTTTGCTGAAATTCTTTCTTACAAATCTTCTATAGAAAAGACCCAGTCCCTTAATCTTTCTTTATTTCTTCGCGTTTAGAGAGAATAGGAGAGAATCGTAAATGGTAAAAATATTCTGGCCAGTTTGAGTTCTGAAAAATGGTACTACGAAGAAAAAATGTAGTTATTTGTTAGAGACAGCTGTGAACTTTCGTTTGAATTGTAATGCCGTGCTGTACTGTACATCGATTATTTTTTCCATTTACAATTGAAGAGTACTCTAATATTCTGGTATAATTTGAAATCGCATGTAACATCTATTTTAGTTAATCTTTGTTGGTGAATATGAAATATTTATTTTAGTTTCACTCAATGTATGCATGCTATTGAGTTAGTTTAAAGTGAAGAATATTTATAGTAAAACATTTTCGTCAATTTTAAGATGTGAGAAAATTTAAATTTTTTTTAAATAAAATGTATATTTATAATTTTTTAAATTGAACGATTAATATAAGTTTTATAATATATTTTAAAAATCTAATATATTATTGCTCATCCTTCAAAATATATACAAAATATAAGCCAATTTTTTCAGAATTAGTGCAAGAATTAATCCAAAACTGTTTCTTTCAAGAAAAAAGATGAAGAATTAAAGCATAGTATTTTTATTAAATTTTTAAATTTAATAACAAAAAATTTCCTAAAATTATTTTATACAATTATATTCAAATTATAAAAATGTTACTTGTCAACTGAACAGAATCTTTTACAATATTTTTATATAGCTTAACTTTCTTTTGATAACCATATAAAAAGTATATTTTAGTTAAATATTTCTCGACGCATTCAACAATAAATCATATTTAATTTATCTCGACGCATTCAACAATAAATCATATTTAAATAAGTAAAGTTGTAGTTAAAAAGTGACACAATTTTTAAAATTGGTACACCTTCACAATTTAATAATTTTGACAAGTATTAATATGTTTTCAAAAATTGATTTCAAAATTATCCTGGTAGTCTAAATTATAAAAACTTCCAGTAAATATTTTTTATGATATAATATATAACAAAAAATGATTTTTTGGATATAATGTCAAAAGGTTTAAAAATATATGTACTTGATTTCACGAGCATCTTAAAAAAATCATAGATATCTTTTTGTATTTCTATTTATATAAAAATCATAATATTTTTATAAATAGAAATACAAAAGGAGTGAGAACACATATTTTATCAAAACTTTCAAATAATCAAACAATTCAATTTATATTGGTCAAATTTTAACAATAATGATCACAATAATAATTATTCATTTAATTTGCATAAGTTTAAAATGAATTAAAATATGGTTTCTCAAATGTCAAATGTTTGTCCATAAATAGTATTCAACATCTATATTTGCATGTAAAATGTTAAGTATTATTTGTCTATAAAATTCAATATAATTTTATGAGCAATAAACAATATATAATAATTATATATTTCCATTGGTCAATCTACTTGAGAAATACATTTCACTACTTTTTCTATACTTATGAATCATTTAATATTTTATTACTGAATAATTATTGAAATAAATTTTAGAAAATATATCCAGAATATTGCTGCTAAATATCTTTTTGTACAACTATTAGTTACAAAATATTATTTTTACATTATATATATATATATATATATATATAATTTTTAGTATTTCTTTCTTGTTTCCAATGAATCATTAAATGTTAAAAGTGCTTCTGAAAAGCAAATAGTGGTGTTAAAAATGGCATATAGATACTCTTAAACATTATTTATCATGATATGTATTGTGAAATATTTTATTAGAATAACTTTAAATTTATTTATGTTAATATTTTTCGACATTTAGTAAAATTATTAAATTTTATAATTTCTTTATCAAGTCACTATTCACTTTTATTTATGTTTATAATTTCTTTTAAAAGAAAGTATTTAGTTTGAAAAGTTTTCTAAACTTTTAAATAATCTCAAAGAGCAGGAGAATTCAGAAACAAAAATTTCTGAAGAAAATGTTAGCTTTACCCTAAGATGAATGCTTGACAAAAATGTTTTACGACCTTAATGGAGTAGTTCAACAAAACACTGCATTCGAATTTCTTCTAGTGAAGAGTAATGTTTTAGAGTTGACCCGATAAAATGTCCTTCTTGTGGAAAATATATTTCGGGTTAAACAACTAAAAGGGGAAAAACACATTTTTATATCGATTGTTTTATGTAACAGCAGTAGATTTCATGTTTTTTCAAAATTTCTTTAATTTTTTTAAAGAATTTATAAAAAAATATTTTAATGTATTTAATTTATTTATATTTACATAAAATATAAGTTTTAAACTAAAATTTATATTAAATAATAGTTGAAATATTATAAATTAATAATAATATAAATTTTCTGGTTGTCTTTTTTTAAAATTTATAAGACAATTCTCTATTTTCCAAACTAAATTTTATTTACAACCACTTTAATTTTGCTTTCCAAATTTTTGGCAAAGACTTTATGGAGTAAATTAATTTTATTTTATGTTTTATGTGAAGTATTTACAGAAGTGTGATTTTTTTAAACAATTTGCCTAATAAGTTTCAATAGTTTGTCACAAATTATACTACAATTCAGAAGAAACGAAATAAAATTATGGCAACTTTTTTCTTGCACTGTAAAATTTGGCAAACTTAAAGAAAAATATTGAAATTCTTTTCTGAAATTTACAAAATTCTAAAGACAGTTAAAATAGAACTACCGCATTTATGGCAGGTGAAGACATTGGCAGAAATACTTTATCTGGATAACTTAGATCTGTGTTACGCGCAAATGGGCATTTTGTGTAAGTCAAAGAAATAAAATCATTAGTTGATAAAAAAAAGCAGAATATTTACCAGTAATTTTGAACACAAGCCAAAGAAGAAGCATGACATGAAAATTCAGATAGATAATTAAGTAAATATTTGATGAAGAGAACTGCAACATTCTACTATTTAAAGATAATATAAAATATTGCTTTGATGAATTGTTGCCTCATATTCTAAATTATGAAACCTGATAAAAAAATATTCATAATTTAAAACTCGGTGCTTAGTCGAGGCTTAGATGATTTTATTGATTGTTTTGATATGTAAAATATTCTTTTGATGAATTGTTCCCTCTTATTCTAAATTATGAAACCTGATGAAAAATATTCATTATTTAAAACTCAGTGTTTAATTGAGGCTTAGATGATATCTTATCAACGTAAGACTTCATTACCAATATTTAAGGAAAACAATTAATCATGAAGTATAAACTATTTAAAAATTAAAATTAAAGTCTTTATATACTCAAAATATAACACGGCAGAACTTTTTCAAAGATGACATCTTAATGGATTTTAGACCAAGAATACCAAACTCCTCAACTCACTAGTTTCTGAGCAACCGAATATTATTGGAATATTGTGAAAAAAGATGTCTCAAGTATCATGTTACTTAATAAACGGGTTCAAATGGAAAATTATGCTGACAGCAAACGTCATTACAAGGGATTATTGATATTTAAACTTGATGATTGAATTAAATTTTGCTATTTTGTACCTCTATAACATCATTAATATTCGCCATTCAAAAATAACAAGACAACAAGTATAGATAAACCTAGAAAATATGCTACAACCGATTTCAAAATGAAATGTCACCAAGTAAAAAGCAATAATATTTATTAAAACTTAAAATGTGAGATAGAATTTATAGATTTAAAAGGCATAACTCTAAATTCAGAAAAACAAATGGAAAACTTTTCTTCAAGTATACAATAGATGCTTTCTTTTTACCTGAAACTGAATGTTCTTTCCTGCATGAGATACATTTTAATAAAATTAATTTCATCAAGTGTGGAATTTTTTAAAAAATTAATAGTAAAAACTTTTTGAATTCTTGTAAATTATGAAAAGATTTTAGTTTTTTTCAGAAAAATTATGAATTTTTAAAAAAGCAATTCATGAGGTTATTTTTGCGAAATAAAATAGTTTACTCTTGCAAAAAGGTAATTAATGATTTGAAAAAGTAATGATTTATTATATATAAAAATATTTCTTCCTTAAAACTCTTAAATATTTGATTTAAATGTATGAATGAATTAAATGTAAATACTTACTTTGCAATATGTTTTACAAGTATGTGAGAATTTAATTAAAGACTCTTTAAAGCCATATAAATATAATCTTTGACAAAAAATGTTTCAGTGTTTTTCAATTTGAAAGATTCCATAATTTAAGCTGATTAATTTAACTTCTTTATGCTGAATTTTTTTTATCCATTAAATATATGTATCACAGATAAAAAAATATTAATATATAAGTGGCTGTGTGTATATATATGAGTATAATATAGTTTGTTTCAAAGAAATTTGATTCTTATTACTTAAATATTGCTGAAAATTTATCCATTTTAAAAGCATACATTTTAACTAACAGTGATTTAAAATAATTTAAAGTTACGTCTCTCATAATCTATATATTACGTATTTTTGAAAGAATTATTCTATACATTTGTTTTAGTTTTTGAAGCTACTTTTACTTATAGAAAACATTTTTTTTATTAGAATAATACGCTTTATATAAATTACTTATGAAAACATACAACAAACTACATGAAAATACAGACTGGTATTTTATTTCAACGAGATACATTTTAACAGTTGAAATTAATTAATCTCTTTAAATTTTAGAGATTGTGTAAAATATAAGCTTTATATTATTGAGACGTAAAAAGACATTACAATTTTAAAAAAATGAATAATAATTAAATACCAACAATATATAGCAAAATTAATAAGCAGATTCATTTCTGTTTCAATTATTAGTTCGAGTAAAATGAACTATATGATAATTTGGGAAAATCAATAAAAAGTAATATTTACAATAATTTACAACACAGCTTTTAATTTTTGATTATTATAGTATTTAGTTTTTAAGTTTAGAATTAGACATTGATTTTATAAATAAAAGTTTATAAAAACAAATCATGTTAAGAGCCAAAGAGGAAGTATTTTTGAAAGTTATAGCATTTTAAAAATCAGAAAAAAACATGATTATCAGACTAAGAAAAAATAAACTATATATACAGCTTAAATTCGCATTTTTCACAGTTGTGTGAAATTCAATATAAAAAATATAATGTTTAAAACAGTTTGGAAATCAATGATCCAACGGACTTTCAGTAGAAGTAAATCGCTTGGAAATAATTTGACGTATGTTCCAAGGTTATAACTGAGATTTTTCACCTCCTTTGCTATCTCACCACACAACCGGAATGACACGCAGTTGGTGTGAGCCAAATGCTTCGGTTCCTGCCAATAAAACATAAGTTTCTTCTTTTTTCCAGAAATCAACTTACGATGGAAGAAAAATACATAGAAGACATCGAAACTGTTATCCTAAAGGCAATAAATTTCTAAACAAAAAAAAGATGAAAAAATGAATGTTTTTTGTTAAGATAGAAAAAATATAATCCAGTCCCATGTGAGAAAAACAATTTCTTTGTAGAGCCATAAATTACAAATAGATGTGGTTACAAAGTGCTCTTCTGACGGTTAGATTTCAAGTATTCCTTTTATAGAAGAAACATATCCAACATTTAAGGAAATTCATTACAGCTTTGTAGAAAATTTGTGTCAAAAAATATTGTCTTATTGCTTTGTATGGAATTTATATCTTAATTATGTTAAAACAATATTTCGATTTTAACTGAAATGTATTGATTAGAGATATATAATAAAAGTATATTGTGCCTATGTTTCCTTTCAAATAAGGAATATAGTCAGTATTGTTTTAATTTTCAATTGATTAGCTATGAAATAATGTTAATAAGGTAATATATTTAGTTGATAATCAATATGAAATGTTTTTGGGGATTCAAGCCATTAACTTACGCTGAAAATTCAATTCAAACGCATTTGAGTTAATGAACAAAAATAAAGTCATTTAAATTTCTTTTAAACATCATATATAAGTATATTCACTTTACAGTTAAGTTAGGAAGCACATATGAATAAGTAAATGGAATAATAAATTGGAAGATTGATTTGTATTTAGTAAGATAGGCTTTTTATCTAGTAAAATAGAAAAAATATTTCAGTCCCATGTGAGGAATAATAGTTTCTTAATAGATGAATAAATTACTAACATCATGTTGTACTACAACAACAACTAAATTACTCTGGATTCACAATGAATCTTCAATTTTTGTATTTTGTGGAATTGTTGAAGAAGGTTGATTTGTATTTAATAAGTTAAGCTTTTCATCTTGTAAAATAGAAAACATACTTGTATATCAGTCCCATGTTAGGACAAATAATTTCTTTATAGAACAATAAATTACTAACATCATGTTATACTACAACAACAACTAAATTACTCTGGTATTCACAATGAATCATCAATTTTTGTATTGTGTGGAATGTGGGCTCAATATGTGAAAAATTATGGAAAACCAACAATACAGTGAAAATTGGTCACAATATATCTTTGTTAAAAGAAACACTGCAATAGGTAACACAAATTTTGAAATTCTTTTCTTAAGAAAAAAAACCGTTATGAAGATAGAAAAAATTACTGTTGATATGACTTTGGAAGTTGGAATTTTTCTCAGATCGTATTATGATCATGGTTTTAAGTAAGAGAATAAGTTCGTTGTTTATAACGATCAGTATTTTACCGTAAAGGCAAAACAAGGATATTGCGACGATTTTATTATTCTTTGAATGTAAAGCTTAACATAAAAATACTGCTTCTTTCTCAGAAATAAATACTTTTTAATTTTATGTAAAATCTTTTCATTATTTCCTTGAAGCAAAATAATAGTCTTGTCCTTGATTGATACATTAAAATCTAATAAAAGGTTGCTTCGAGGAGAATTCAACAGTCTTATTACTAAATTAGATTCACTCTCAGTTAGTGCAAACAAAATTTTATGATGGAACTAACTGACAGGGAAAGTAAAATATATTTCTTTATATTATATTATATAAATATATTATATTATACAGAAAATTAAACTCAATTTTAACTTTTATTTAATTTTTATTAACTATTATTATTACAAAATAAGACCAATTTTGTTAACTTATCATTGATGTAATTATATCAGACAATCTTCTGCAAAAAGTTGATTTCTTCATCATTGATAGATTTTTAACTAAATCTCTACTTTGTTTAAATATTGAGAGTGTTTAGTTTTGCATAACGTTATCTTTTGGTTCTTCATATAAAAGTTATTTTATTTAGAAGGAATCTAAATATTTTCCTCATCACAGTTTTACTTTCGTCAAAATACCCTAACATAACATTGAGTTTTTCGTTTATAATATGTGATATATATGTGAATTATACTGTAGATTTTTCATTTTTTTATCTGGAGGATCAAATCTCAATGTATAAACAAGGATTATGTATAATACTACTTATCTTCCTAAATTTACGTAATGTCCCTTATAAAGATTTATTTATGGAAGCATAATCTAGAGACTTTTCTATATATCTTAAGCGATTTTTGTAACTTTCATTCTAAAATCACCTCGAATAGCTTATTGATTGTTCATAAATGTTGATGTTTACAGTTTCTTATGCAGCATGCAGCTTTTTATCCAGATAAATTAATTGACCTCTAGAGCACGTTGGTATAAAAGTTTCCTATATTATTCACTTTTCGGTTATAGCTTATTTTTCAGTTCTAAATGAATTTTATGAACAGATATTTATTCATATAAACGTCCTGATGTATTATCTTATGACGTTTACAGTTACCTTTTAAACATATAAGTAGTGTCTTGTTTAAATTTAAGAATAATGAATTTTAGTCTATTTGAATTATCTTGAGAATTATTATCTATTTTTCGATTTTAAGAATATCTAGTACATTTAACCACTATAACCACCATTTATTATTATTGAATGAAACTTGTAATACAGCGAACTTTGTGAATACATTCCCATACTTTCTGTAAGGATAAATCAGTAAATAATAATATTAACTTGAGTAAAAAGAATCAATTAATTTTTGCATGACTTTTTATATAACTTGTTTTGAATTCACTCTGTGAAAATATTTAAAACTGTTTTAAGGCCAATCTTTAGGCCCTCGTTGATGCTACAATTGCTAATATGCGGACAGTTTCCATCATTGTCGAAATTTTACCAACATTTTGTACGACGTTGCATCCATGCGAAGGGCATCCTTAACATCATGAATACCTGAAGAGAATCAACGAAACCGAAATTGCACGTCACTGGTTCGAAATCATAAATACTGTTCACACTTTTACTCATCTGACTTGTAATTTCACCTTTATCAAAGAAAAACTGTAAAATGTATCATATTTTCTTTGGTTGGCCTTTATTTTTAATACCCTGTAACTCACAACTAAATGGACCAAACAAAAAAAATCAAATGATTTATCTTAGTGCAAAATGTCACCGTTCCAACTAGCATAAATCTGAAGTTATTTTATTAATATTTTATGAGATATGGATCACTACAATCATATATCAAAAAAATCATGGACCTCTTTTTTCCCAATTTAATTTTTTCTTTAGTCTTCACATTACTACAATATACATATTGTATTTTGTTCTTGGATAAAATATAATAATCTCTTCCTTGATACACTTGTCTAAGACGCTGTTTCCAATTTCTCATAAACCCCATTGAAAATATTTACATTTTTTCTTTTCATTCAAAAGGACAACAAAAAATTATAATGAACTTTATATTTCCATAACCAACAGCTTCATCATAATATTTTATAGGAATGAGTTGTAAGAAATGTTTGTGTGTGTGTTTGGAAATCCGGATCGTAAGGTCAAAAAATCTAAGGTCATAAGGGGTAATTATCTGAAACTCAAGATTCTCAAAACCCATCATATTTGGTGGAACTCTGAACGTTATTGGAATGTTCAGCTTACTTTACGTATTTCATCCGTCTCTACCGCAGAATTGTTTTTAACCAAATTCCACTTCGATTTTGAAGTCATTACATTTAGTCATTACGAATATGGTTATTATGGTAAAGATTAATTTACAATAAAGTTCTCAAGCATAATAAAAAAAACTTTCCAAATTATTTTACTGAAAACTTTTTCTAAAATTTTTATAGTTGATGTAAAATGTACATGTTAATGTATTTTCATATAGTGAAATTTTTATAGACATTCGACAGTTTAAAATTATTGGAAGAAGACTTTATTTTGAGATTTCCAAATCACAAATTGATGCCATCAAAATAGATAAAAAAGGGAATGTTTAGTCAATTTATATCCACTACCATATGTGATAAAAAACCGGTTTTTACCAGTTTTTCTACTTAACGCTGGAGAATTTTTAAATAATACATTAATTTTCAACGGAGTATACGAAAAAGAAACAATTGTATATAGGACTACAGTAATGTTGGAGACACGGTTAATTGTTTTCAAAAATAACGATAGATTTCCGTGGAGGATCCACATCCTCAGCAGAAATGTGTCACTTTTTTCTAAAATTACCAACTATATTTTCAATTTAACATTCATTTTTAATTAACATTCATTATGTTTATAATTTATTTCGGTATTTTCAAACATTCATCATAACCTATTCTCTTTAATGGACTGAAACATTGTGTAGGAGTTCATTTGCTTTATAAGTAAACAAATTGAATAAAGGGAATTTTTCGTTACATAATTTCTAATAATATTAAGAAACAAAATTACTCTTATTACTTCCTCTTTTATAAGTCTATTTGCAAATATAAAACTACATCTAAAAACTTAGGAACATAAGTTATTTCATGCTAAACCATTTAATACCAATTTTTAAGTAATATAATTTTAACAATATAGCTATGCAATTAGCACGTGTTATATATGCCTTGTATAATTTTCAGGTACATCTAATTCAATAACTGTTAGAAAATTTAAATCATTGTTAAAATAATATAATGAATTAAAATTATCCAAAATTCGTGTCTCCATCGATTAGTTATACAATTGGATTATGATTTAGATGTGTAATATAATAACACATAAATTTAAATGTAATTTTGACTGATTATAGTGATGGTATGTCATAAATATTCATTACTTTCCTACTTGGGAGGAAAATTTTAAAAGAAAAATTTGGTTAATATTTGACTCAAAATTTGAGTTACTAATAAGTCGTGTATTTCAGGTAAAAGATGATTAGCATAATATTGCGTAATTACAGTAATCAGAAGTTTGAGATATTTAATGGGTTGCAGACATTAATATTTTGAAAATGTAAAGTGTTTATATTTGTATTAGAAAATTTCAATTATATAACACAACACACAATGTAATATGTTACAATAATAATATTACAACACACTGACTCAAAATCACTGTGTTGTAATGTTATTATTGTAACGTATTACATTGTGTTTCAGCTCATTACTTAAAAATTAGAAAACTAAAAGAGAAATTAACAAAATAGAGTACAATAAAATAATTTGATAATTTCAATTTAATACATAGGACTGTATTGATAATTACTATAAATGTTACTAAGTATATAATAAATATCTTAATATTAATGAATTATTTACATGTCTATTGTTTACAAACTATATGGTAATGCAAAAATGGTTTATTTAAGAATTTTATTATAAATAACTTTAATTTATAAAAGAAATTTTGCAAGAAGTTTGTAAAAAAAGATCTATTACTCCATTCACAGGTTCATATTATTATACTTAGTAATGCAAAAGTGACGTTTATTTTAACAAACACTATAGAAGTATTATAAATATTATTCTTTTTGAAATTTATTTAAAATATGCATCAAAATTTCAATATAAATTTTTATAGATTCTCCAGTGTATGTAGAAACATTTGTTACTTATATATATTGTATATTTTTCAGATACTTAAATACATTCCGTACATATTTTTTTACAAACTTAAGAAAATATTTCCTTATATGACCCACAATTTAATGACATATAGGGCAAATTACATAAAATTGAGACTCTTAAGAAATCACATATACTTATAAATATACTTAATAAAACTCCTACCCTCCCCTATTTCTCCATTTTAATGGATTTATCTATGTTCCAAAGCTTTTAAAAGTAAAAAGTTAGAGTTCCTTTATATATTTTTATCACTACTTGCATTTTTCTTAAATACATATCCCCATGTTTTTTAACATAAGTAAGCACTTCTTAACTTTCTGATATTTCAGTATAAACGTCAAAAGGTATAGACTCATACATCATATAGTGCCATCTTTTTAACTCAGCATTTTAGAAATTGAGAGTCCAAAATTCGAATTTTCCGCCATTCCCTCAAAGACATCATGACATAATGCTTAGAATGTCATACTTTTTCCAGAAAATATGAATTGTCTTGGATAACAAAATTAGATATTTCAAAATATTATCAATCTGTAAATTTCCACACTGAAATTATATATATATATATATAAAGAGAGAGAGACAGGCACACACATAAGCGGAGGTGAGATATGTAAATGATTACATATTCAAAAGGATATTTCAGTGATAGTCTTTTGAAATATCCTTTATAAATTTAATAGATTAAAATTTAGAGATTGATAATCTCTAAATTTCCACACTGAAATTATACATATATATATATATATATATATATATAAAGAACCATACCTATACAAGAACAGAAAAATATATATATATATATATATATATATATATATATATATTTAAAGAAAGAGAGACATGAACACTCATAATTGGAGGTGAGATATGTAAATGATTACAATTTCAGCGCAGATGCATTTAATGTGTCCCAGTTGTGCTACTTCAAAGAGCTATTTAAGGGTTAGAGATTTTTACAATTTCAAGTTCAACAATATTGTTTTGCTTGTGGTATTTAAAAATAACGATCAATTATGCCTCGTAGAAAACAGAAATTATTTTTGATCAAATATTCGAGTTTGACAGAGGTAAGATAGTGCTTATCAAAATTGTGGATTATCTTTTAGAAAAACCGTTAATTGTTTTGCATGAAACCAAACAGCTGCAATGCGGATATGTGATCGTTGGATGCAGGAAATTATGAGGGACTAACGAGTTTCCTCGCATCCACATCAGTGCAACACTTCATGTGATAACTGACAAATTTTAGGCATGGCAATAGCGGATTGCTCAGCTACATCAAGAACCATAGCACAGCACATTCAGTCTGTAACGCATCTTCCAGTGTCTGTGAGTACCATTTGACACCGTTTACAGCAGAGTGGTCTGTCCGCATGTCTCCATCTATTTTTGATGCAGAGCCATAGACGTCTCCACCAATCCAATGGTGCGATGAAAAATAAATGTTGCAGAATGGAATGATATTTTCTATGCTGACGGTTCACGCTTCTGTGATTAGCACCACAATGGTAGCATTCGAGTTTGGAGACACTATGGAGAGAAGATGTTGAACAGCTGCGTTATGCACCACCACACTGGTCTTTCACCAAGTATTATGACACGGAGTGGTATTGGATTTCACTCTAGCCCTCTCTAGTGCGCATTGTCGGTACTTTAAACAGTCAGTGCTATATCTCCGAGGTGTTGGACTCAGTTGTCCTTCCTTAGATTCAGGCCTTAAACACAGCCATCTATCAACAGGAAAATGCGTGATCACAAGTGGCACAAAGGTCCAAGGGTTCTTCGTCAATCGGCAGATTGAACTGCTTCCCTCACTGGCTCGTTCTTCGGTTTCTTTCACCCTTAGAAAGCATGTAGTCTTGGTCTATGGTTGACCAAGTTTATGTCCCCAGCTGCCATATTAGAACAACTTTGGTCACGTGTGAAAGCTGTTTCGTTTCTGTACCTAAAAAACAAACACATCCAAAGTATCTTTGAATCAGTTTCGAGTTTTGTAGCAGCAGTGATCCCCAACAATGGCGGCTATTCTGGACACTGATTGTGGCAAGAACCACACTGTACAGAAGTCTATAAACTTAATTATTTGATATTTGGTCAACATATAAAATAAAATTTGTTGTGATATCTTTTGCCTTTTTCTTAGTATTGCAATTTAAATGGGCAAGAGTGTATATTAAGTTATAATCAACGCTGCGTTTCTATAGGTACTTTGCGCTGTAATATAGTGCGCTGTAAAAAAAACAAAAAATTTTGTTGATGTGCGTAATTGCAAAATGATGAAGTATAGATAATACAACGAATGTCCCCTGGTAAATAATTTGTACTGAAAGAAGATTTATGTAATATATCTGTCTGATTTGCTATACAGAGATTCTAACTTATAACTGAATTTATTAAACATTTTATGTCAGAATGTGAAAAATTCAAATTTGAAAATATAATACCCAATTATGTTTGTTAGTGAAAATAAAGTTTTAAATTTAATTCTATTATTCAATTTAATATTTACTTCTTGCATAATATTAGATTGGGGAAAAAGCAACCCATTATTTTATCGGTTGATAACTGTAGCGTTCGATATTTTTTTTAAGTATTGATAACACAATTTTAAATTTATGCTCGTTAAAAAATCATACTTAAAATATGCTGTTTTTTTTTATTTGATCCATCAGTTATAAGAGGTATTAAAAATAAAAATCAACACACAAAAAAAAACTGCAGTGTGTTCACAGTTTTTCTTTGATAAAGGCGAAAACACATGTCAGGAAGTTGAAAATCGGGAATGAAATTTAAAGTCCCGATACTGTAACTAAAAGTTAAGTGTAATTTCTGTCTCATCGATTTCTTTCAAGAATATTTGATTTTAAGAATTCATCTAATACAGGTAGTACCATTTACAAATCTATTGATAAAATCTCAAAAATACCTGAAGTTGACCAAAATATCAGCAGTCAAAAAAATTTAGGTCAACTACAAAATGATTTGAAATCATTTGCACGAAGAAAATCAAAAACATGTAAATAAAGTCTTAAAGTTTGTGTAAAAATAATGTATTTCTTTTTCCCCAAACTAATATCAGCATTTCCCATATTGACTTTTCTAATCAACAAATAAACATTTGAATATGACATTCTGGCCAAGGAAGGCGTATCTAATATGTCGTCTTCAAAACGGTCTTTGACCATTCCTGAGAACTACACTACTGGCCATTAAAATTGCTACACCAGAAAGAAATGCAGATAACAAAATGATACTTATTAGACAAATATATTATACTAGAAATAACAAGTGATTAAATTTTGAAAAAATTTGGCCGGATAGATCCTGAGAAATCAGTACCCAGAACAACCACCTCTGGCAGTAATAACAGCAGTTATACGCCTGGGCATTGAGTCAAACTGAGATTGGATTGCATGTACAAGTACAGATGCCCATGAAGCTTCAACACGATGCTACAGTTCATCAACCGTAGTGACTGGCGTTTAGTGACGAGCCAGTCGCTCGGCAACCATTGACCAGACGTTTTATATTGGTGAAAGATCTGGAGAACGTGCTGGCATGGGCAACAGCCGAACATGTTCCGTATCAAGGAAGGTCCGTACAATACCGGCAACATCCGGTCGGGCATAATCATGCAGAAACATAGGGTTTCGCAGGGCTCGAATAAAGGGTAGAGCCACGGGTCGTAACACACCAGAAATGTAACGTGCACTGTTCAAAAAACCGTCAATGCGAACAAGAGGTGACCGAGACACTCTTGTTCCAATGGCACCCCATACCATCACGCCAGGTGATGGGCCAGTATGACGATGACGAATGCACGCTGCCAGTGTGCGTTCACCACGATGCCGCCAAACACGGATGCGACCATCATGATGCTGTACACAGAACCTGGATTCATCTGAAAAGATGACGTCTCGCCATTCATGCGCCCAGGTTCATCGTTGATTGCGCTCTTGTCTATGACGCAGCGTAAAGGGAAGCCGCAGCCATGGTCTCCGAGCTGAGAGTCCATGCTGCTGCAAACGTCGTCAAACTGTTCATGCAGACACATGTTGTATTCCAAACGACCCCGTTTCTTGACTCACTTCTCGTGACGTGATTGCACGATCCATTACGGCCATGCGGATAATATGCCTGTCTTCTCGGCTGCTAGTGATAGGTGGCCGTTGAGATCCCGCATGGCGTTCCGTATTACCGTCCTGAACCCATCGATTCCATATTCTGCAAACAGTCATTGGATCTCGACCGACGAGTGCAGCAATACTGCTATAAGATAAACCGCAATCCCGGTACGCTACAATTCGACCTTTATCAAAGTCAGAAACGTGCTGGTACGCATTTCTCCTTCTTACACGAGGCATCACAACAACTTTTCACCAGGCAACAACGTTCAAATGCAATTTGTGTATGAGGAACCGGCTGAACAATTTCCTCATTTAAACACAATGTAGGTTTCGCTACTGGCGCCTGCTTTGTCTCATTGCGCTGAAACGCTAATCATTTGCATATCACAGCACCTTCCTCCTTTCGTATAAATTTCACGTCTGTAGCATGTCGCCTTCTTGGTATAGCAATATTTATGGCCAGTAGTGTATTTCAAGATAAAAAATCTCAAATGAAAAGCTGAGAAATACTCCACAGAATAACCCTGATATAATAGGTAGATTCCAGTTGGTATCCTTGCCATCAACATTGATAGAATCAGCTAGTTAATTATCAGTAACTTTCCACGGGAATATGTCAATGTCTCTCTCTTGAACAGGAGAAAAAATCCTATCTGAAATGCACCAACTGCGTCTTCCTATTATGTATTCAGCTGTGTAGGTTTTGATAAAATTGACCTTTGTAGAAATCCTATTATTGCTTAAGATTCTTTGAGGATTCATAGGCTCATAGACTTGTGAATTTAGCTGAATAATGAAAAGAAAAACAATTTAAATGTACAGGTCAACATTTCTTCCCTATATATTAATTCTGAGTTAATTTATTTTCTTTTTCTTTTCTTTCTTTTAACAAACAATTTATCGGATCATAAGTCTTATAATATAATCAATTGTCACTAATGTGCATAACTAAGCAATCATAACTTTTTTTAATCTCTTCCTCGCAGTGTTAGTGTTTATGCCGATGCGGTATTTTTACTGAAAATTATAGTGTACTATATATACATTTGTATGTATATACACATGCAATGGTAAATGAATAGGAAAAAAAACTGTACACCAATGTTTTACTGTACAGTTTTTTATATGGATTTTTCATTTGAAGAATGCATGTATGCCCAGAAAATAACATGCATTGGCAATGCAACCTCTGTGTTTGGGGTGCTATATCTTTGAGTGGACGCACAGACCTCTATGTCTTTTCCGTGGAAATGTTAATGTTAAAACTTACAAAAGTGACTTTTTGGATGCTTATGTGCGCCCATATACCTGGGTATTAGGTGATGTTTTCGTGTTAATGAATGATCATGTCAGATCACACTGGGATCATACGTGGATGTTTATCTTGAGCAGGAAACAATTTAGTGCATGCTGGGGCCAACTCGATCATTGGAATTTTACCCAATCGTGCATGTTTGGGACGATCTAGGATGACGTGTAGCTACTCTCAATCTTCTTATAATACCCTAGCACTGCTTTTAACTTTGGAAGAGCATTAGCTTGCACTTTCTGCATAATTAATAGACCGCATAATTACGAGCATAACAAGTCACTGAATGTGCTGTATTGTTACCCTGTGTGATTGTACCCACAGGGCAGCAATACGGAACAAAAAGGTTTAAGGTACTTTTCCTATAACAAACTGAAATATATTGGGAAATACATTGATTATCAAATTTTATCTATATAGTAGTATCCCTTACTGCCATACAATTCATTGCTGACAGCAGCAATCGCACTCTTGCAAACTTTAATGGAAATGCAAATTCATCTTCTGAACAAAGATTGTGGGTTCTGATATCAATTCTTAAAAACAATGAGGATGTTGCATGTAAGAATCAAATTTGATTTGTTCTTTCTTGTTGTGTCCTTTCTAAACGGACATTATTGGCGTCTTTAATTAGTGAATATATATATATATATATATACAGGTGATCAAAATAATAAAAACACCCTAGATTCTGAAGGAATCCTTTATTGATATGGCGTAGGACCGCCTTTGACATGTAATGCAGCTTGGATTCAACTGAGAATCGAATCATACAAATTCTGAATAGTGTTTAGAGGAATATTGTACCATTCTTCATGTAGATATTGTGAAAGTTTCACGAAAGATGCCGGTGGAAGATATCAATACCGGATTGAAAGCTCTAAAATAGACCACAACAATTCGATTATATTGAGGTCTGGAGACTGTGCGGGCCGAAATAGATGTTCCACTTCCTACTCATGTTCATCAAACCATGATTGGACAAACCTGGCTGAATGAATGGGGTCATTATAACCTTGACAAATTCCATCTCTTGCAGGAAACAAAGTTTGCATCATAGGATGGACCTGCTTTTCTAAAACTTCTCTATACTTCTCCCCAGTGATCGTTTCTTTCAGGGTTACGATTTGAACAGCAGAAAACTATTACACAGCTGCCCATACCACGACCGATCCACCCGCATGCTAGACAGTTGAAAGGAGGCAATCAGATTCATTAGCTTATGCTGGTGTTCTCCAGACATGTACCCGTCCTGTTGTGGGGAAAAGTGTGAAACATGATTCGTCTTACCATATAACTGTCTTCCACACATCGACATGGTTTTGTGGTTGTGGCACCACTCTACACGAAGTTTCTCATTAGTATCTGTGACAAATGGCTTGGGAATTTCTGTTCTGCAGTAGATATATTCTCTTTATTAAGATATCTTCTAACTGTAGTTATTGACATTGGAGGATCCAGAAGATGATTAAGTTGTGAGGTCACTTCGGCTGCAGTTGTTTTTCTTTTTAGACTTTACAATCCACTTTAATTCCTGTCGGTTTCTTTCACTCAGCTTCTACTTCCTTCCACTATTTTGCTTTTCTGAGCTAGTCTTTCAGTGTTGTGTGCATGCAGTCATGACTTTAGACACCGTACCTCTAGAAAAGCCTAAAATCTGGAATATTTCGGTCACTGTTGCTCCAGTTAGCCGGATTCCTACAATTTGTCTTCTCCTAAAATCTGTGAGGTTTAACATTTTACGCTTCTGACAGAAATTCAAAACGTAGACAACTCTGTTAAATCTCTCTCATAATACCTAATATATTAGGTTGGGGAAAAAGAAATCCATTATTTTTACGTGAACTTTTTGTAACTTCTTTCAGATTCACTTTGTAAAAAAGTTTAAAACAGTTTTCATGTAGATTTTTAGGTCTTGTGCGAAGCTACGACTGCTGACATGCT
>JAPDSC010136938.1:0-17703 GCA_026290005.1 Latrodectus geometricus
TCGGTCAGACGGACAGACACATTACACTTGCTTTTATTATTATAGATAATCAGAATCAATTTTCTCAATTTTTCCGGCAACAGGACGAGCACACGTTTTGAAGGACACACATACGTATGATCGTAAATGTCTCCTTCGAATTGTCAATCATTGAGATGGATTTATCTTCATATTGGCAGCCATATCGTAATTTTATGCTAAGTCAATTGTAATCCTGAAAGGAAATTTTAGCAGACAGAACAATTTTATGATGCAAACTTCATTTCCGGCAGGATAGAATTTTTCAAAATAATAATACACCTATCAATGTAACGGGACATATCCAACATTTTTTAATTCATATATTACTCGAGAATTTTTAATTCATTATTACAATGATTACACAAAATTTATTAGTTCCTAAATTACTCGTAATAATAGCATGAAAAAAATGATATACTGAGATGGAAGTGACAAGCTTTCGACGTATAAATATAGATAACGTAGAGGTAATATTTTGAGAGGGGAATACTAAATGATTACAAACATGATCCATGAATTTAAAATTCAAGTTCTTAAGATTTATGTTGATTATGGTCATTTTTTGCTCACGAGGGCTAATTAAATCGAAACTACAGTTTTAAGTGGATTCCAAGCGGTTAACAACAACTAAATATAAAGAGGGATTCGAGACAACAAATAATTGCTGAACCAACTTGAATCCATCATTACCAACTTGATTCCAAGCCTAGAGCGCTAATCCATGGCTGGCATCTTTTCAGGATTTATGCTGAAGCAAATGACATAAACCTCTGAATTCACCTTCATATAATAGTATAATCAGCATATACTGGATATATTTATCGTACTTCTAGAAAGCAATTTAAATTGGCTTATACACATTCATTTCTGCATGAAAAATGTTACAGTAAACTAATTATGGAAAAAATCCTAGACTGATTTACTATATTAGATTGATGTGGGTAATTGATGAATAATTTATATCCGATTGATGTAGTACATCTGAAGAAAGTGTACTTCATTGTGTTTTGCCCTTTTTTGGTCCTTGTTTAGACAATCATAAACGTGCTAAGAAAAATTTCTTTATTAATTAATGTAAGAATAATCGACTTAAATATTTAAATTCTTTAGGAAAAGCAAACAGTAATTAAATATAGTTGCTTAAACTATCCAAAACCAATCGTTAACCGAGTATTTTGCATTTAACATTTTTTGCATAAGAAACGATTTAACAATCATCAATGAAGTAATTTATGTCTTTGGCAAATTAATTTACTTTTCAATTTTTAATTATTGGAATTTTTTTATGTGAATGAAATTTAAAACTTTGATTTAAAGTTTTAAAAATCTTACCAGGTTAAATCTTTTGTTCGTTAATGACTAAATGTTCATATGAGACTTGATATAATTTTTGACTCGCGTTTTTAAGAATATTAATCAATTGCTTTTAAATGTATTAAAGATAGATGTCTCTGCTAATAACTTTCGTTTAGTAACTGTTTTGCTTACAAATTGAATTTAAAAACAGTACAGATATTAGAACGGAGTGTAAAGGTATAAAGAGAAATGCCTTATGAATTATTTTATATATATCAAAGAATTATTATAGAATTCTGGGCTAAATTTATGTAGGAATACCATATTTTTGTATTATTAAAATAGCGTAATTTTTTTGTAATTCCTTAAAAGTTAAGAATTTTAATAGAATTTAAATATCATAATTTGAAAGCCATAATAGAACTTGAATATGACTTTTTTTTTCATTGAAAAAGTATATAGTTAATGCTTAAGTTAATAATTCTCTTGTTGTTGTGGTTGTTGTCGTGTGCCAGCCAGGCTGGCATATGGGGTGCGCTGCTCCACTTTTCCAACTGAACCATATTTGGTGTGGAGTCCGACTTCCTCAGTACACTCATGCCATAGGTACCCGTTTATAGGGTAGGCAACCATTCACACACAAAGAAAGGACAAAGACAAGAAAGAGAGAGAGAAAGTACATCCATGCCCGAGCCAAGATTCGAACTCAGGTCCCACCCATTTGTAATCAGGTACGCTAACCACTAGACAGGTTGTTTGGCAATAATTCTATTAGGTGGAAGAATAGATTCATGTAGTAGCATCATTAATTACAACTCAATCTAAGAGAAACATTGATGAGCTCAAGTTTATGCTTTTTCATATTGGTAATATTACTTTAATGTAATATAATTTCGTCAGTGTTTTAAAAATGGTTGAATTACCATAAATATTTAGTAAAGCTTTGTAATTCCAAGTTCTAACTGTGTTTAGGCTTTTCAAAATAATATCAGTCTTTTCTACTTTATCAGCATTCCCTGACTAAAGTTACAAGTATTGTAAATAAAAAATTTTCTGTGGACAAAAATTTACTATTTCTGTTTACATTATTATTCATATACATTAAGAAGAAAAGTTAATAGAAACATTCTTTTGAGACTGCTACGAGATTTAATTTAATTGAGAATAAATTTCTATGCAAATTCATGAAGCATGAGTACATCATGAGAACTAGAGAAATGAAATTTTGATTGTCAAATTGGTTGGTTGGGTTTTATGGCGCAATGCCCAAAAAGGACAAACTGCGCCAAAAATTAAATTTTAAAGATGCAAAACCCAAGCTCAACGTTAAGAAGTTTAAAACACAGAAATATTTGTATACGTTTTAATTAAAATTACTATAAATAATGAAATGCAAATAGTAATGATTTAAATAAAATTAATAAAACCAATTGCCTTCAAAAAGGCAAAAAGGTTTCTGTGGGATGACTCCCCCATTAAATCATACATAGTTAAAATATCTGTTTCAAAGAAGGTAAAATGATAAAGGCTAAAATCTGGACATGAAATTAAAATATGAACGACAGTATATGGTTCATCACACGTTTCACACCATGTATTTAATTCACTTTGAAACAAATGTGTGTGTGAAACGTGTGTGTCCGATACGAAGGTGAGTTAAACAAACATCCGCACTTCGTAATGGTAAAACTGATGATGGGATGACGTATGGAAAAATGGCACGCAATTTGTTGAAGACCTGCATACTCCATGACTCCTGCCAGAGAGAATTAACATGTCGAAAAGAGGGACACATGAATGAAGTACAGACGATGCAGCTTTAGCAGCTGCATCTACCTTTTCATTTCCCTCTAGACCTACATGACCTGGGATCCAACAGAAAATGATTTCATAACCTCTGCTCGCAAGGGAATCCAATGCTCCGAAAATATTGGACACAACTGGATGACAATAATTGGAATTTGTCAACACTTCTGGAACATTCAAACTTTCAGTATACAAGCAGACTTTATAAAATGTTTCTGTATTCACGAGTTGAAGGGCTTGATGAATAGCCATAGCTTCAGCAGTAAGTGTGAAGCAGGACGTATGTAGTCTGTAACCATAACTGTTATGAGCACAAAATATCTCACAGCCAACATGTCGTCTAGTTTTAGATCCATCCGTGAATACAGGCGTGTATGATGAATAATAATTGAAGTTAAAAAATATTTGAAGTTTCAGTTTACTCATGAAATCTAAAAAGAGATTATATTAATTTTTTCTATTCTTATGTTCCTCTAATTTCAAAATTCATTTATCCAATAATGCAAAGAAATTCGTCACAAAAAATAATTTCACGCAGTGGAACCAAACAGAAGAGTTCTTTTTAAGATGGTTCCACAAGATTCATAAGTTATGCTTGAAATAAACAGAAACGTTCGAAATCTGGAACGTGGTGAAATCTGGAGTGAGGATATCAAATGAGTAGTTTTTGACACTGATGAAACATAATAAGTTCCTTGTATCTCATGAGGCCCTTCTCGCAAAAATATCGAATTATCTCATGAAAAAGTGTTGTTAAAAGTGCATGGAATTACTTAAAAATATTGTAACCAGAATTAGAAATCCAACGAATATTAATAACTAAACAAAGATCACAGTTATTATATGCTAAAATATATCAATGAACAAATTAAAGTATATATATTTGTCATTGAATAAAAATATATTTAACATCATAGGAAAACATAAACATAACCTGTATTTTATTAATGCTGGTTACTTTTTTATAATACAATAGAAAGTTCCTAGAAAATAACATGTTATTTAAAATTCAAAATATGAAAAGAATGCATTCCTAAAACTTATTCAATTTATTTTTAATTCCATACAAACACACAAAACTAGATATTTCAAATTTATAAGTTATCTAACATGAAATTAAAATAAATAAAAATGATATTTTCATATTAAATATTATCCTATTTTAACAGTATTTTCTTCGTCAAACCCAGTCTAATCAAATGTGAATGTTTTTCGTTTTAAAGATACAATCATAACTTTTAGAACCTTCTTTCTTTAGATTAATTTGCATTTTATATCTTCATTTAGAAATCTGAAATTTAGGCTTATTTATTGGTTTTTACAAGCTTATTTAAAATATCTGATATAAAGAGATAAGTAACTATAAAATTTCGCACATAGTCATCATGACTTTTCAGCTTCTTAGAATGGAAGGGTATTTATTCAAATAAAGATTTGGGATTTACTACTAAACTTCAGTCTTATTCTAAATTCTTTTAATATTAACTTCTTGCAGTTTTTTGAATATCATTGATTGAGGATCGATTTCATTTTTTGATGTCATTTCCATTGCACTTTCTTCCTCGTATAGCTTCCTCGTATTATAAGAAAATTAATACCTCGTATTGGTATTAATTTTCTTATAAATTTTAGTATCCCCAAAGCGTTTGGCTCTAGTTGGTACAGAAAGTTCTAGAATGTGTGTCACGAATTTCATTTTATTTTGTTCAAGTGTGACTTAAATTTCAATTGATGATGGTTATACCTTTTTACAACATGTGCTTAATATAGACGTTTTTAGTACCTTTATAAACAAAAATACGATATTGATCAAGGCTTAATTGAAAAAATTGTTTTGAAGTAATCATTCTCTTGTGTAGATGTGAAAAGAATTACACACGTTTCACAAATGCTTTAACCTTAAACTGTACATAAGACTTTCCACTATCATTTGAAATTTAAAGGAAAAATTTACATATTCTTATGTAAAATTTCAAAATTTTCTTTTTTTACTTTAAAGCAATTTAGAAACATTATGAATCATAAAAAATTTCAACAGTTTTCTTATCGTCTTAACATGAAACCATATTACAGAAAGATTTTCGTACTTTCACCTACTATATTAGCATGAAACTTGAATAAGAGATAGTAAAAAATACAAAGAGCAGTATCTGTCTATCATTTCCTTTTCATTTACGTTAAAAAAACTTAAATTTTACATTAAACTTGAATTCCTAATTGTGAAATCTTATTACATGTTGTTTTGACATATCATTTCTACTTAAATAATCTATCCAAAACTATCTTAGCTGTTCGTAGGTAACTATTTGTATTGCATGTAATAATACTTCAAGGTACTCCTACCTTCAACCATGGCTTTAAAGTCTGCAGGATCGTTGAAGTATTTAGGATCGATCACAGGTTTGTCATGGGGATCAGCAGATTTCAAAGTGATTTCCCCTTTGCTTTTTATCTCAACAAGTGTAACAAGCATTGAAAATGTATCTTTGCCTATATATGGTTTGTACACAGCATCGAAAGCCTATATAATAAAGCATATGAATAAAGCAACACATTCTAATAATAAAAATAAGCATTTTTTAAAATTTTTAAACCCTTCATAAAATAATGGAAAAACATATACATATATATATATATATATATATATATATATATATATATATATCACTTAAATATAATAAATATAAGTTTATAGGCATATATTTTAGAATTAAAAATAAATATAATTAATATAGAAGATTGTGCTTCGGCTTTGTCTATTATGAAACCTTCAATAGGAAATCCAAATTTTTGAATTTTATCATGGCAATCTGATAACATTACATTTTTTTTCAATTGATAAATTTTAACATTCTTTAAGTGTAATAGTTAAATCCAAAAATACTGAAGTACAAACTAATTATATTATATGCACATATATTCATAAGATTATATAAGTAAATATATTTTTGAATATAATTTCTAAATATGAATTTAAATGCACTCATATAAATGCTCAATAATGTGGAAAAATGTCAGGTAAAATTTTGGGGATTCACATGATAGTTTTCTTTCAAGGAGTTTTAAATTTCTTGCCGAAGTCTAAATATTTGAGCCAGTATAAGGCTACTTTCAAGTCAATGTGAGCGGCAACATTGCACAATAAATGTGTATCGGCTTCGAAATATTTACCCAAGTTTTTGAAAAATCTGGTTTTAATGACTTCTAACTTTTAAGTAATTGACCACATTTAAGACTTATTGTAAAAAGCGGTTCAATCAAAAATTCAGTGATTTTGTAACACTTTTCAATAAAAGATGCAATGGCTTCGCAAATAATGCGAGTTTTTGCAAGGAATTAATACCTGTAATAATCCAAATTGAGAAAACATTAATTGATCATATTAACTGCTTTCATCAATACTATTTTTTGTACAATCCAAAACATTTTCTGTTATAAATTCATTGCGGATATCGAACAATCTTTAGCCTTTATATTTTCTTGGGCTTACTGTGGCCTAGTTGTAGTAAAACGCTCTTTAAACTGAAAAGTTCCAAGCACTAATGAGCGATGGATTAAAAAATAACCATTAATGTACAAGAGATGAATAATGAGTCTTCTGCATGCACATTTTTAGATAAATTTTTAAAAGTTTTGTATTTTTCATTCTTATAACACACGAATACAGCCCAGTATTTATAGTAAAGTTACTCAGAAAGCGATTTACGAGTTTGACATAAAAATGCCTTGCAGCAACCATACACTATTAGGCTATTCGACCCGTGGTATCAAAAACCTTATACTTCTGGCTTTTTCAAATATGAACGTTTTAAGAAACATCACAGCCATCAAAGAAATGTGCGTAGTTGATGATATAGGCCAGGGGTAGCCAAGACGTCAACCGCGGTCGACTGGTAGATCACAAAGACATTTTAGGTAATCCACGCGACCATCACGATAATGAATTCAGATATTAACAAATTAATTTATCACTTATGACATAGAATCAATGAATTATTTAAAAAAAGTTTACTACAGTCTACGCTTTAAAACCCAAAACAAACTGTGCAAAGATTTACGATTTAAAGATTTATGATTAAAGGTTTACGATTTAAATCCTAAAACGGACATGATGAGAGCGATTGAAACATTCAAAAAAACAATATAAAGGTATGCATCTCAATTAAGAAAACTTGAATTGCGAAACTTCAAAAACATGAAGAGTGCTTCCATAATCCAAACCGAGATTTTTAAGATTTCGCTTATTACTTACTTGATTTGTTTGAAGAATTTGAAAGATGGTTCGCTGACTTAATTAGGTTGAAAGAAATACTCGATTTTATGATATTTCCATTTAATGAAAATGTCAACATTGATGGAGTATATGAAAAAATAGGACATTTAATAGATATCACATCAGTCACGGTCGAGGAAGAAATTTTTAAATTAAGATGCGATATATTTCTTAAATCTAGAGCATATTTAGCGATACTGATTTTTGGAAATTAATTTCTGAGGAAATGTTTTCAAATATTTAAAAATTGAATTGTATTTGAAATCATATTTTGGATCGAGGTATCTTTGCGAATCTGCTTTTTCAACCATGAACATGAAAAAACAAACATTGGTCGCATTTAACAGATGAACTTTTAATTTCGTGTTTATGCATTGCAATAAGCTCGTACCAGCCACAATATGATAAACTTGTCACAGATATGCAGCGTCAAATTTTAACTAAACGAAGTGAATAAGATGGTCAGTTTTGGATATATGAATACTTTGATTATTTTTGTCAACAAATTTTATTTTGTAACTATTAAGTTTTGTTTTTTTAGAAAAAATACATAATTTGCCATTTTTTCTTGTTACCGAAAATAAATATGTACGTTAATTTAGCTCTACCATTGGTAGACCTCCTTCAAATTTTTAAATGTGGAGTAGACCTCGAATCATAAAAGTTTGGTCACCCCTGATATAGGCATTCATATTCCTGACGATGGCCTCATCCAGTTTTGATACAAATTCATCTTTTCCCATTTTTTCTATGGATTGATTATTAAGATTCTGAGCCACACATGTGCTTGACTATTTAACAAAAGATGTTATTCAACAAAAGAATATTTCCTATTGCAAAAACATAATAAACATTTTTATCTCAGACGTGTTATATATTCTTTGATTGTTATTTTATATCAACTAGATATTGATAATTTGGAGCCCATATATAAAAAGTATTATAAATATATGTTAATTTCTGGTATACAATTATGCAATATTTTTCTAATGGTATCAATTTATTCTGGAGCACATTGTGTTTTCATTATTTTTATAATATGAATAAAGTTATTGTTATTTATGACAGGCTGGACTTTATGACAGGCTATTCTAGGACTGGGCGAATGAAGACGGAAAGAGGATCTTCCGGTTTAGTACAGAGCCCTCCCCCACGAGGGTAGAAGTACGACTTTGGCTCATAGCACCATCTGGGTCTTCCAATTCAGAAATAGGAAGCCAGAGAAGACCAGAGGCCTGTCTCCTAACATCCTCAGAGGTATTAATTTGGGTATGGGAACTTGGAGTGCATAGCGACAACGACATATTTTACTTGCCCCAATCACCAATAGAAAACACAACGGGTCTTCGGATAATCTGGTATTTGAACTCACTAACTTTTGGAATAGAGAAAGATGCTCTAAGCAACTATTCCACAGCGGGCTTTAGGAATGAAACTTATTCATTTACTGCAATAATATAAAAGTTCTAGCATAAACTAATTACAGCTTACAATTTCTAAATTCAACAAATATTATAAATTCTTAATTGTTTCCATTGTGGAGAATATAATAAATAGACGAATAACGCTGAAATGCATGAGTTTCTCACAATTACTAAAGAATTAATCAAAATTGACGAGTGATTAGTTCTTTAGCTATAGTGCTTATATAATATTTGAAAAATCATCAAAAACTTCTGGGAAATATTGTAATGAAAATACAGTTTGCGTTTTTAACTAAGTTTACATAACTTAAACACGCATATTTAATTTTGATCTGTAATAAATTATTAATTAAACATTAACTTTAGTAACGCAGTATTATGTTGGGTTGTCAAAAAGATATTTCCTTTTATATGAAGTGAAAAACATATAGGGAATAAATATTTTATTGAATTGTATTTTTTCAGTTCTAGACCAATACCTATTAAAATTTTCTGATCTTGGCATGATTTCATACTCATAAAATGGTTGGTTTTCTCTGGCAAAAAACTTATTCAGGTGTGAAAAACGAAATGACTCTTTCCAAACACAACTCAACATTATCATTACTTAATTACCTCTTTGGTTAGTCCAGTATCTAGAGCAATGCTTTTCCCTTCGTCTGATGATGAAGTTCCTGACATCATATGGATTTGTATGTTTGGCCAATCGTCCGTTCTGTTGCTGGTGGGTGTTTTGAAAAAGGCTATGCCTTCAACTCCTCCTTTTAGAGTTAGTAAACCTAAAATATTAGAAAATAAATGATTTTTTTCTACGAATAAATAATTTTCATAAAAATATTTCAAAATGAATTTTTCAAAATACATATAGGGTATCTCAAAAAAAAGTTTTGGTAAAATTGGAAAATATATAAAATATATATATAGAATAATAAAAACTATAATTAGAAAATATATCTAAATATATTTTGAAAGTAAAAAAATTTTGAAATAGTAAAATAATGTTGAAAATATTTCCTTTTCTTTTCTGAAATTATTTTTATTAAAGAATAAAACAAATTATTCGATAACAACTTTTAAAACAGAATTTTGTGCCTATTTACTCTTCAAGAAGATTTTATCAACTATACATTTAATGATATATCGAAGCACAGAAATTGTCCTTAATAAGAAGATTATTTTGTAAAATGTTTTTGCATATTTATTTCAAAGTAAATAAATATACAAAATTAATTTAAAAGTGCAAGTATATTAAGTGTTTAATTACACATCAAACAATTAACAATGTTAGATCAATTAAAAGTATTTTTCTTTATAGCATTAAATTTAGTAATATTTGACGATATTTTAACCTAGTATTTTTGAAAGATAAAAGAAAATGGTTTTAAGAATTCCATCTATGACTGAATTTACGAGTATAAAATACTATTTCATACAAATTAAATCTCTGATTGTTCAATCTGTATACCAAAATCACTTGTGTTTTTTGCATATTTTAGATCTATATAGATTGCAGTATTAAAATATAGATATTTTACTTTCTAGAAAGATTTTTATATTGATTCTTCATCATGACAAAATAAGCCATCAGATAAACAAATTTTATAAGTTATTAAACAAATTTTTAATAAATTTCTTTTGAATTACCTTTTAAGTCTATTTACTGATTAATATAAAAAGTAAAATATATAAAAATTGGGAAAAATAAAACAATTTTATACTGAAGAAATGTATATTACTATCATCGAAAAATCTATATCACTACCAAACTAAAATCACATTCAAAATCTGATTAATCATCAAGAATCTATCTATCTATCTATCTATCTATCTATCTATCTATCTATCTATATATATATATATATATATATATATATATATGCCAGTCGCCGAAACATTTTCAGTAACCATTACTGAGTAGAAAAAGGTGGTAAACAGTGAGTTTAGAAGTAAATACCAAGTACTCAAATGTGACAGTTTACTGGATATTTCTTAGGTTTAAGACCAAAATAAAGCATCAATTACCGTAAATAAGGATGCACTGCTGATCAAAGAAAAGAAACAAGCTTGCGAAAATTACGTTATGAGCAAATTTTGCTACATTTGTGAATAGAATAACGGAAACACATTGTGTAGATAAGAATAATATTTAAATATTTCACAAATGTATCTTAAAATTGAAATACCATGAATTGTATGTCATTACTAAAGTGTTTCTCAAATTATAAACTTTTTCCATTAATTAAATAAAAAAATTTAAATCAATGTTTATTTTCTTTTCATCTTTTTTATATTTTATTTTTTTTAATTAAATTTTATTCGATTTTTCATTTATAAATTCTTTATTGCTGAATGATCTAGCTTCATTATCTGACAATATAGATGAAGGCTCTTGACAAAAGTATTTTGTATATTTTATTCTTTATTAAAAACTTTTTGTATATTTTATTTTTATTCTTGCAAATATTTAAATTGTTTGTAGTAAATTCTATAACTTTATTGCAAATTCTCAAAGTATCCATTTTATTATTTAAAAAGGAGTATATAAATATTAGATGTGTCACCCACATATTTATTCTAATATTAAAAAAAGCCATTCATTTTAATTACTATTGAAATCATCATTTTGAATATTTTATTAATTGAACCGCTCCTTTTCATCTACTAGGTTATTTTTATATTAATCATTATTCAGACAGATTTATGTAAAAGCTTACAACTTCTATAGCGATATATTTCTAAATATATGTTGCACTACATGCAAAAATTTATAGCTGAATTTTTTTGCGACTTTTCGACAATTTTTAGTGGACGATCTAGCAGAAGAAAGTTGTAAGACGTTTTTACACCTACCAAATTTTATCTTTAGGTAAGATATTTCATAGAGAATGTATTGTATTCTTCTTTAGCTAAGGCGGAAATCAGAAAACTTTCTAGTCAATCCTATCAGCAGACGAAAATTTTGATCACAAAATGATAGCAACCATCTACCTTTTTACTTTTGTGGTTAATACCAAACGTTTGATTTTTAACTCGATTCTACCATTAAGCTATGAGAGCCAAGAATGATTTCTTTGAGTCCACATACTGGGAAGCTTGAAATGAACTCTGTTGTTAATTTTCTTGAAGCCTTGTGAAATTTGGTTTTTATAATAATTTTAATTAGTTTTTTGACTTATTTAAATTTTATAGAAAAATAATTAAAATTAACGGTAAATTAAAGTTTCCAGAATATAATCGAATGTCTGCCGTAAAAATTAGTGTACAAACAATTTAAATTATGTTACCTTTGATCTATGTTTTAATACAATTTAAGGCTAACTGTATACGTGGTACAAAAGAGTGTATGAATTCTTTTTGTGTACAAAAGACTGTTGAAAAAGAAATTAATTTTCAATTTCAGAAAATATAAAAAGGCTGTAAGATAATGCGGCTTCTCCATTTCTATGCTCCGTGCTTCTCCCAAAAAAAATAAGAGTTAGAAATAACTTCAATTTATTCCATATTTTCTGAAAAATAAAAATCACGTGAATGGTTTTAATCAACGAAAGGAAGTTGTGTGCTTTCAGAAAAATTGTTTAGGTTATTGAATCATTTTGCCGAAACGTTCCTCTTCTAAAAAATGTAACTGGTTTAAGGAAATGAATACTTAGAAGAAACCTACATACAATTTTTTACACAAATATATTTTTTCTTACCAATTATAGGAACATTTTTAACATTGTTCTGCTGTTAGAAGATTACACCTGATACTGTGTAGAAAAGAATTTTAGTTATAAAGCTCGCATTATCTATGTGAGAAATTTGAAAGCATTAGGTGGGGATTAACACGAGGAAAAATTCTAATATCTCTGTTTTACAGGTGGATTGTCGGATGATGACCTTCAATCTAAGAAACCTACAGAAGCGCTATTGAATCATATCAATTTCCAAATATATTCATATATTCGGCACATTATACTCCGATTTAAATTACCTCAAAATTTCGAAAATATTTAGTCTTTGAGAAGCCATTAATTTCTTACACTTGAGTAGTATTGCCTTAAATGTTATGAATTTAAATATTAAATATATTAGGGAATGTCTTTTTAATTTAATTATTCCTATTCATTTTTTTCATTTAAAAGTCATGTGATTAATTTTCTATAGAAGAAGTTAGCTAATAGGGAAGTGCGAATTTCCTTTTTTTTCTTAAATATAAAAATTATTTTAAGTGAAACAAGCCCATAAATCTTACCAGTTGCCTTAAAGTAGTAATTGAAGAAAGAAGAGGGAGAAAGGGCCCTATCAAAAAGCATTGAGGTTGGAGACTCTGTATGAAAATTTATTCCTGCTGTCGCAACATGGTCCTGAAGATTTTTTCCAACAGGCAAATTAACAATGACTGGTATCTGCAGAAATAGAATTTTTTAGATAATACTATTTTCCGATCAAAAATAACGAAAATTATCTAATTGAAAAGTGAATAATTATGTTCATAAATTGAACACATTGTTAATGGTAATAAAAAGGCATTTTGATAATTAAAATAGAATACTATGATTATATAAATTTGACATATAATAATGATAAAATATAAATGAAAATATATTTACAAAATGTCCTTTTTATTTTTCTCAAAAAATTCAAAGAAAACTTCATGATGACTGAAAAGAAAAGTTGTTTAAAACAAATATTTTTTAAATAATTTAAATCTTTTCTTTCATTATTCAACAGATAATTTAAAATTATTAATTTAAAAATAGTATTTGTGAATAAATTTTTAATTAAAGTAATAATGCACACTTTATTAATATTTAGAATAATATAGTTAAACTGTAAACATTGAAAATATTCTCAATAAAAAATTACTACTCAAAGTAGAACAACAAAATAATATAAATAACTAAAAAACTGTAAATACTCTTTTTTATATGGATATAAAACAAGAAAAATACTTTAACCCTTTACCTTATCATGAAACATTTGAAATTCGTAAAAACTCAAAATGTTATTGTATGCTATTAATAATTGATAATTTAATGCAACTCATTAATTTGACATTTCACAATTGTTCTTTATAATTTAATTTTTTTTCGTGTAAATTTATAGTGTGTCTAAAAGTTTAGATGCTTTCTTTTAGCAAAAATTCTGATCTTTTATTCAGATTTCCTCAACAGCCTTATTTTTCCTTAGTAAGTTACTTTCATTTATCCGTACGAAAATATTTAGACGCTTCTTTTTTCCCATTTCTAACTATATACTTGTTTTGTTGGCGAGAAAATTTCTAATACAAGACAAGAAATAGTTGTTAAAAATGATTTATGCAGTATTTAAAAGTATAGTGTTTTAACATTTGATGAAATGAATATTCACGTCGTCGAACGAAAATAGGCGCTGTTTATAGAATGGTTAAATAGAATGCAGATTATATTTTATTCAGCTGTTTTGTCTACAGCGCCAATTTTTTGTTTGGCGACGTGAAAATTCATGCCATAAAATGAAATCATCTTAGAGTTTGTTCACCGCAATTACCATTAAATAAATGTTTCATGAATATTTTTGAAATGTGAGTTCATTCAACACTTTTGGTATATTTTGTAATTTGTTGATCCTATTTTCCATTTTCCTTTCTGGCCAATTAATTAGATTTTATAAATAAATACTAATAATGGGTTTTTATAAACTTGCTCATTTGTATTGTAGTTAGAAGTAGAATATTTAAATGTTTACTCTTTCCTTTTCCATTCCAATGTTAAATTTCAATATTCGCTTACAGAAACTCGAACTTTATTTAAACCATATAAATCAAATGAATGTGAACTAACAAACCTAAACCTAATAATATTTAATCCTTAAAAAAGGCTTTTTGTGAAACAAATAACTTCACATTTTTAATAGTTATTTTAACTCTACATAAAATGTGCCAGAACAATTTCTTTACAAAAGAAGCAAAATTCTTCTACATGTCTGAGTACATTTGACGTAAGACAATTATCAAATTATTTATTCTTGTCATATTTAATGATATTAATATACTTTATTCATATGACATTCCAGTTCGATTAAAATATTTTGACCCTATATTTTGTTTTTAACACTCAACAATAACCTTTTCCGAAATGATAATTTATTCTTTTCATTGACTAATAAGAAATTGACTTAGCAAATCGTTCCTGAATTTAAAATTAATATTTTAATTAAATAATTCCTTGAGTGCATAAAAAATAAACTTACTTAATTGTTTTTAAGCGAAAGATGTGTTTTTATAGTTTATTACAAAAGATATTAATGAGAGTGTGTAATAAAATGAAAGGGGGTGAGGTGAACATAATACACTAATATATATGAGAAAGATGCAATAAATAACTGTGGTATATAGAACGTAAAATGAAGAATTATACTATATAGAATACGTCAAGAACAATTAAAGAAATATTTATTTTGTTCTATAATTGTTTCTTTTAAATTAAAGATCTTCAATAAGAATTTAAAATATAATATAATAAAATGTTAATTTTACCTGCAATATGTTTACACAAATTCTAAGCAAAGGAACACATTTTGAATCATAATTTCACTACATTACTACTCATTTTTTTGCGTTTACATTGACATTTAATATCACCACTTTTGTAGAATCAAGCGCAATAGACAAACATTAATGTATTAAATTAGGATCTATAATGAAACTCCATAACAAATATCTGTTGGTGATATTGTTCACTATATTCATTGCTTATTGCATCCTCATTATCTAGACAAAGTCCAGGTAAGAGTATGAGAAATCGTAAGTTTTAATGGCATGTAACAGCTTAAATTTTTACAATTGTTTACCATATTTTGAGATATACTCTTTTTATTTGGAATATAAATATCTATAATGCCCTTGAATAAAAAGCATAAACTTTTTTATATTCGAAAAAACAGTGTTTGGGCTTATAAACTTGATGACTTTTATTACATTAATAGCAACAAAACTCGAGAGAATGCAAATACTTTATCATCCCAATAACAGTTTATTTCATACATTTTAATTAATTCTAGCATGTGGAGTTGAATGAATAATGTACATAAAGCAATTAGTTACCAAGATTTTTATCACTAGTTTCTGCAGTCTTCCGTGAAGATTACTTTTAAAACATTAATGCTTCTGTATGCATGGCTGTCCCATTTACAAATAAATTGTACATTGAACAGCTAAATTTACTGTGGTTTCCTAGCTCAATACAAATGACTTACAAAACAACATAAAAAAATTCTTCTTAAAAACATTGTAGTTTAATATAAGTAATAATTTCTTCAAATAGGATTTTTTTTCCTATCTAAAATAGGTCCTATAGAAATAGAGTTAACATTTGTATCCATGAGAAGTTGTAATATATTTCAGTTCATTTTACAAGCATCTATAAAAATTTAGTTGAGCAAAATGTATCTTTGGATCTACTTTGTGTGTTAGAATGTGATGCGGAACAGTATGAACAATAAAAATATAGTGTTCATGACTAAGCTTCTCAACAGTCAGAGATTCTGTGAACCTCTGAAGGTTTAAAATTCGCTTACGGTGGCAGCATAGTTTTTACTTTATTGAAAAGCTAGTTCGTTCCCTCACAGCATGCCATGAGTACAAAAGCTTTTAGTTCACGATGAGATGTATATCCACTTTTTCCCTAACCACCACAATGTACTGTTGATTTACTTTGTGGAGGTTAGATGGTTAGATGATCTTGATGTCTGATTTACAGTGGGAATGACCGTCGACCAATTTCATCCGAAGAAACCAACACATATTTGTGGTTTACTTAATGAAAGCTTTTTTTTAGAAAATTTTGATGCAATTTTTTACCACATTCAATACAAAAATCTTTTCAAATATTTTCGATATTTTTGCCCTAAGAATTAATATTATTCTAATTTATTTTAATATTCAAATATTTTAAAATAAATAAAAAATGTATTAAATCTAATTTATTCTGAATCTGATAGTGTCTAAAAAATTTATTTTCAAACACTATCAATTTACGTATACTTATTATTTTATGTGGCACTTAGACATAATACATTTTTTCTACTTGTAGGCTACTTATTCACAAGCGAAAGTAATTTCTGTTTATACTTTATTTGCTAACTTAATAGAAATACGTGACTTCGTGACAAGTTTAAAATATAAGAAATAAGATTTACATAAAATTTGATATATTCAAAATATTTTACTCTCTAATATTGGGAAACCTTTCTTCAAAATTAAATAGGAACAATAAGTTATCACTAATTAATGAAAAGACAAAGATATATGTATTCTTTGCATATTCTTAAAAGGTTTTATAGTAGAGTAAAAATCCCTAAATAGAGGAATGAGATTGAAATATGTATTTTTAGAACAAATTTAGTTTTATTTGCAGGAACATAGATAGATATCATTGGAGCTTTGAAATTTTTAAATGCAGCATCACGAACATTGCATCTAATGCTATTATCAGTGATGAATGTGGAAATAAAAAATCACGTCACAATTTAATTACCACATCTTTTACAATGGGAAAAATTAACAATGACACCCTGCATTCATTGCAAAGACACTCATCTAGCACAAAGATCTCCAAACCTTCCAGTAATACCAAAGCCTTCCTAATTACTCAAGTAAGTTCAAAGAAACAAAACCATTTTAATTTTTTGGGTATTTGGTAATCAAAAATCGGAAATAGGTGGTATTTTCTTTATGCTAACTGCTAACAGATGGCGCTAATAAACTTTTTCCAATCGCAGTACTATAACAATCAAGCATTCTAATAACATAAAACGGGAAGACAGAGGAAGTGCAACTGTTATGAAACAAAGTAGTGCCTAATTCCATTTAAAAGAGGTTTTACAATCGCGCAAAAACCACAAGTAACATAATTTTGCTTT